>JAOUQT010313334.1:0-14793 GCA_025769995.1 Xyliphius kryptos | reverse complement strand
TCTGTTCCATTCGCACAACAGCAAGTGAAACTGATTCACAATCAGTGTTGCTTCCTAACTGGACAGGTTGGTTTCACGAAAGTGTGGTTTACTTGGAGTTACATTGTGTTGTTTAAGTGTTCCCTTAATTTTTTTGAGCAGTGTATTTATGTATTATTTATTTATATATATTTTATAGTTTTTTACAATAATTTCTTTTAATATTGCTCCCCTCTTGGGAACAGTACAGTGGATTGCATCATAAAAGATTTGGATCCTTTCTCTCTCAGTGCTTTCAATGCACTGTTAAACCTCTCACCCCTCTGTGTGATCACAGCCAAATTACTGTGTTCATGAAAAAGACAGACACTAACACCACCACACACACACACACAAGAAACATCCAAAAACCCTACAGATGGGCCCACAACAGCACAGACGAGTTCCAGAAAGCAATTAGCAGCCAAGAAATTCAGTTACTCCTAGACACCTTTCTGGACATCACATACACTCACAGTAAAGGAAGAGTTAATCTGGCCACCCACAATCTCAATTATATCTTTAAAAGTACATCAGAGAAAGCTAAACTTAAACCTAGAATCAGATCAAAAACTCAAAATGAAAAAGATGAAAAATGGTTTGATAAAGGTTGTAAAATTATAAGAAACGAACTTAGAAAATGAGCAAACCAAAAACATAGAGATCCAAACAATCCAAACGTGCATTCAGAACCAAAAAAGCACAACATGCACAGAAATAACTGACACTAATCGGAGAGTACATTAACACACCAGTTCTGGGAAAATTGGAATAAAATAAAAAAAAAAACAGAAAGAGGGAAGAATTATCAATTCAAGATGAAGAAATCTGTACAAAATATTCAGTACAATTTTGTACACTCATTGTACAAAAGTATAGAACCAAAAACAAACCAAACCAAAAACTAGTCACTGCTGCACCACAGCACACACACACTAAAGACTAAGGATCACTGTCCCATTGGGACAAACCAACTTACACAAAAATGAACATGTTATTATTTAAATCAGTGGGAAACTGAAATTTAGTCCCAAAAAAAACTGGAATGCTATCGGGCCCTAAACAGACAGTACACCCTGGCAGACTATCTGACCACCATGACTGATCCTGAACTGAGACACATCCTGACCAGGTACAGACTTGGGGGAGCACATTGAGAGCTGTGCACTGGCAGCACTGTATACACACACACACCTGCCATCGGACGAGGGACAAAGAGTGACCAACACACACACACTTACTTTATATTTTTGTGACAGAGAGACAGTGAGACAGACAGTGAGACAGATTGAGGGACAGACAGTGAAACAGACTAAGACACAGATATAGACAGACAGTGAGACAAAATGTGAGACAGATAGACAGACAAACAGTGAGACAGATATAGAGACAGAGAGTGAAATGGATAGAGACAGTGAGATAGACCATGAAACACACAGTGGGACAGCCAGTGAGACAGACAGTAGTTAGACAGACAGTGAGACCGAGTGTAAGACAGACAGAAAGACAGACAGTGAGAAAGACAGGTGAGACATCACTACAGTTTGTTTTATATTATACATCATCTTTTAAATATTTATTGGGGTCATGGGAGATTCTGAAGCCTATTTGGATCTGGAATTCGGAGGAGCCCATAGTTTACTATGTTGATTGTAACAGTGTATATCCTTGGACCCTTGTGATCACCAGAGGAATCTAATTGATCAGCGTTGTATATTGATGATGCGTCTGATCACCTTGTAGCCGAGGATGAGTCCGTTTCGGTCGGGTTCAGGAACCTCGGACCAGCGCACCAGCATACTGCTGGAGGACGTGGAAAAGGCCGAGACATTGGAGGGACCACAGGAGGGAACTAGAGAGTGAGATAGAGTGAGATAGAGTGAGTGGGTTATAACGACCCTGCAGAGAAAAGAACCAAACACGCGGGTCTGATGGGTAATCAGGTTGTACGGTTCATTGCCGTGGTTATGGTGTCATCAGGAATGAAAACCTGTTCTAATTCCCCGAAACGGCTCCCTGTGCCCCATGTGTTTCATTCACACACCCACACGCCTGAAACACAGCCTCTGAAATGTGCAGCGGAGGCAGCCATGTGCACCTCTCCTCTGTCTCTAAGGACCAGGCGGCTTTCTGCTTAAAGAAATCAAAGAAGCTGAAACACTGACAGACACAGTGAAGCGAGACGGGTCCTCACCGAGCCACTGCCGTCTTACTCTGATCAATACAATCAAGCAACCACTTTCATACTTAGATAACTGTTATCACAATTTATTTATTATACAGTTGCAAGAAAAAGTATGTGAACCCTTTGGGATAACTTGGATTTATGCATAAATTGGTCAGAAAATGTGTTCTGATCTTCATCTAAGTCCAAACCTCCAAAACCCCACCCCTTTTTTCCCTGCCCAATGATGGAATACACACAACTGAACCCCACCCCCTTTCTCCCTGCAGAACCATAGGATACGCACGACTGAGCCCCATCCCATTTTTGCAATGCTGAACCATAGGATACAGCATTGGTTTATCTACATACTCTGTTCATCCCCTTTACTCTGCTCTCTGATGTTTAGGACCATGGACTCTGAACTGCAGTGACACTGACATGCTGGTGGTGCTGATGTTTTACACTGTTACGAGTGGATCAGACGGAGCAGTGCTGCTGCAGAACTTGTCATGGTTTGGTTCCAGGAACACTACAGTGAATTCTTGCTGTCATAGACTTTACAGTACCCGGACCTTAGTATCTTCCTCTACTTACCATGGAGAAGTGCTCCTCTACACATGCACTGATATTCTTTCAACTATGCTGCTGAGGCTCTAAGGGACACTGGAATTCCCACACCAGATTAAATAAGTGTCTCTAATAAAGTGGTCATTCAGTGTGTATCATAGCGTCTCTACAGACCTTCACCAACACCACCCCTCCGTACAGAACCCATGGATTTTAGATGAAACCAGAATTTAACCAGGATTTAACCCCTACCTGATTCCCGGGTTCGACCTCGTACCGGTTGGCTCCACGGTCCAGCACCAATTCCGTTAATTGCCCGAACCTTGACCTCATATTCTGTCCATTCCTCCAAATCCTCTATGGTAAACTCCCGCTCCAGTCGGTCGGGGATCACGTGGGACAGTACCTTTGAATGAGATCCAATCCGACTGTACTGTACTTTATAACCAACGGACTCTGGGTTTCCGTTATACTCCCACTCTGGGAGGGGCTTCAGGAGACAGAAGTCATTCAGTAAGTAAGTAAGTAAGTAAGTAAGCAAGCTTCATTACAATATTGTAGGTTTAAAGACTGAAACAAACTATTTGTGCATAAAATGTATCTGTCTTGGGAGACATACCACCCATCGGAGCCAGAGACTGGTTTCACTGGCAGTCCGCAGTGTGACGTTAATAGGGGCCATGTCAGGTGGAGCCTGAAGGGTCTGGATTTTTCGTGATGGTTGACTGGGAGGACTGGTTCCCACGATGTTCACCTGACGCATACGGAACCTGCAGGTGGCACACAAGGATCGGAATTAAAGATCAACCTCAAACTTGAATTTGATGCCAATACAGTGGTGCATACTTAAAACTGTTTCAGAAGGCTGTTGGAATCTGTATGGTTCGACAAATCAGTTGTTAGAACATGTAAACAGAACATATAAAGTGAAAAATGGGTGGAGGATCACATGATGTTAATGGAGACGAATTCACTAAGAATGTGGACACTAAGAATGTCCACATTCCTTTACCGCATGCAGTTTCTACATCAAAGCAAAATCTCAATCAAACTTCTTTTGAATTAGTGTTTGAACGTTTGAAGTAACAAGTCTCAACATAAGGATGTGATGTCATAAAGGTTCCTGCAGGTGTCCTAATACTTTTGCACACTAGGTGTATCTTCCATTATATTCCATTCAAATAGGGCCAAAAAGTCATATTTTAGGGAAGTCCCCGAGCAATACTTCCAACTCCCTCCACAAATTTTCTGTGGGGTTGAGGTCTGAAGATGGGATAGGTCACTCAGGAAACTTGAAATGCTTTTTACAGAGCCACTTCTTCATTGCCCGAGCGGTTTGTTGGGGATCATTGTCATGATGGAGGAGCCAGCCATGTTCCATCTTCAATGCTCTCACTGATGGAAGGAGGTTTTGGGGCCTGAACATGTCCTGACTTAAGCAGGGGGACATGCCTGGCACTGCAGGATAGGAGTCCCTCTGGGCATACTATGTTACTGATAGTAGCTTTTGTTACTTTGGTCCCAGCTCTCTGCAGGTCGTTCTTCAGCTCCCTTCAGGCAGTTCTGGGATTTTTGCTTACCTTTTTCATTTTGACCCTACGGGATGAGATCTTGCATGGGGACCCAGATCGAGGGACTTGTAGGTTTTCCATTTCCTTATAGTTGCTCCCACAGTTGATTTTTTTTACACCAACCTGCTTGCCTATTGTAGATTCCATCTTCCCTGCCTGCTGCAGCTCCACAGTTTTCTTCCTGGTGTTCTTCGGCAGCTCTTTGGTCTTGGACATGGTTGAGTTTGGAGTCTGACTGGAGGCTGTGGACAGGTGTCCTTTATACAGATTACGAGGACAAACAGGTGCCATTAATACAGCTAACGAGTGGAGGGCAGAAGAGTTTCATAAAGAAGAATTTACAGGTCTGTGAGAGGCAGAAATCTTGCTTGTTTGTGTGTGACCAAATACTTGTTGGTCCCCAAAGTAAGTGACGTGGATGATGGAGCTCGTGCATAACTTAAGACGTTTATACTAAAGGTAATAGACGTGTTTAAGACGTACCTGTAGAAGGTGTAGGGGTTGAGAGCAGGCACCTCGATCGATCGAGCATCAGCGGTGTTTGCCGGCTGGTGCACCATCACCCAGTCCTCAGTCTCACCGATCACCCCGATCTAAGCACAGTAGGAAACCATCATGAGTTCCAGTTGAATTTTCAGGGGGTTCAGATGGTTATTGTTGTATTCTGAACGCACGCAGAGTAAAATCCATCTGCAATCCACCTTGTACCGCAGTGACCTCCATATAGTACACACTAATATAAAGCTGAATGATAAGTAGGTTCTCCAGGATGCGTTGGATCCTGGGAGCTTTATCCAACTTGCTCTCGGTGTCTGATACGTGGCATTCTGAATCATGCATTGTGCTAAGTTTTCAAACCAGGAAATATCCGGTCTCACAAACACTCAGAACTCCTGACCGGCAAAACCACTAACAGACCTCAAATAAACTGGATCAGGAGTTACCTTAAAAACCAACTTCTGCAAAAAGATCTGAGTGGTTTAAATCTGACCCTTAGACAACAGATTATGATCTACATTATAAATCGGGTAGTTCTGGTGCTTAAATCTGATTGGCTGAGCTGTTTGTCTAGCCGTGACATCATTGACAATAACACACACATCTCAGCGTGATATACAGTACATTGATATACAGTATCAATGCGTGATATACAGTACATTGTTTTCCTGTTTTTTATAAACTGCATTTTGTAGACGGCCACTTGTTGTCATTTTTTGATTGTTATAGAAATTGGAATCTTGTTGCTCAGTGATAGGCATTCACTTTAAAAAACAGACTAGGTGACGTCTAAAAGACCAGTTTATTAATAATTTTGCTTTTAATAAACACATTTTTGAATCAAAACTTGTTTTTTTTTTTAATTATAGTGTGTTTGTAAGCGTTATAAAGCCCCCTCATATCTTATTGCTTATTTCCCTTGTCATCATTATACATATAACACCCTACGGTTCCAGCCCATGGGTTCACAACTAGCACCCTCTACATGAGGGTGAAGGGTCTCCACTCCACTTTGAAGGAAGGACTTTTGAGGTTCTCTCACCTGAGCTTCCACATGCCAACGGGAAATGGAGGTTTTTCCATCGTAACCGGGTTTGAACTGCAGGGTGACAGAGCGGGGCCCGATGTTGGAGATGGCCAAGTTGGTGGGAGGACCAGGAAGTTCTACAGAGCAACAGAACCTCATTACTTACTGAATATTGCTGGTAATGATATTTCCCCCTTTTAAAATGTCTAGATCACACACATTAAAGCATCTACTCCTGTATTTCAGAATCCAACTTTGTAGGAACAGTTTGGGAAAGGTCGCCTGCTGTTTATAAACACACTAGCCGACTACCCGAGCTTTGCTACGGTGACTCACTTGTCAGGTAATTAGAACTTATAGTGTAAGCCTGTGTATAGGAGTATGTTCGGTTGTGTTCGCTAGCTGTATAGAAGGAACCATCAAACATAACGAAGTGAAAAGCGTTTAGTTCTTGCAAGAACATGATGGGAATATCTCTGCCAAGTTCCCAAGGCGAAGAGGTTGATAAGAAACGTTTTTAAAGCCTTGTTTGTAAAATCAGGATGTCATGAAGGTTACTGGTAACCAAAAGAAATGTAAAATGGAGATGTGGGAGATAATGTACTTGTCAAATGAAGGTGTTCTGAGACGCGTGTTACGATGTAATGACTTCTTTGTATACAATGGTTGCTGTGCGACCCTGTGGCTGGTGTATGATGAGGCTATCAGCTGAGCTAACTCTGGAACAGGCCACGTAGAGCTGGCCGTGCGAGAAGCAGTCGTGTCTCAAGTCCACACCTACGACCTTGAGTGACTGACCCTGAGATTTGTTAATAGTCATTGCAAAGCACATTTTGGATTGGGTCCCCTGGTGGGCACTGTGGGATTTTTTTGGAATTTTTGATATCTCTATGAGTGTAGAGGTTGTCCTGTACATCTCTGCTAAATTTGTAGTATGTGATGTGCGTGGAAATGTCCAATTAAAGCAGGACTCGTATTTTGGATTGAGTCCCCTGGTGGGCCCCCCGTATAATTTTTTTAGAATTGTAAGTGAGTGAGTGAGTGAGGGCTTTGGGTTTTATTGGTATAGAAGATGGTGGGTTGACTGTGGACAAGGAAATGAAAAAACTTGACTAATCCATGAAGAACCTCATCCAATGAGTTTGAGGTGAACAAGAACTGCAACCTATTGTCTGGTCTCACAAAGACACAACACATTGCCCCTGATACACTCCAAAATCCTTTTCAAAAGAGTGGAACCCATTGGTGTCCCAATGTGTGGGCGTCCCAATACTCCTGTCAATCAATGTGTTATTTATCAGTGTTACAGTGACAGTGTGCAGTAGTGTGCACCTGGTGGCACTCCTGAGGAGATGGTGGATGAGGACCGCTGTCCCTGTCCTTTAAGCGTCATAGCTGCCACGTCAATGGTGTACGTGGTTAAAGCGGTGAGTCCCGTAACCCGATACTCCAGGGTGACGTTGGGCAGGTAGTGTGTGACACGAGTGTTAGTTCGGTTAAACTCCTCCCATGAAATACGGTAACCTGCACACACACACACACACACACACACACACACACACACACACACACACACACACACACACTGAGTTCTCTGTCATTTTATGTAACATTTTAAAGAAAAGTGTCCATATACTTTTGATCATAATATAAATAAATAAAGCACCAGTCAGAACGCCGTTCTTCTCGTTAGGTTCTTTCCAGCTGACTTTCAGAGATGTATCGAGAATCTCGGTGAAACTCAGATGTCCCACGGCACCAGGAACTTCAGAAAGATCAAAGACACACGTTAGCTTTGTTAGAATGAGTTGAGCTTGACTTCAGGTAACACCATCTCTGGATCTCACCATCTTCATGGGTGCGTATCCTCTGGGGGGCGCTGCGTGGTCCGTCCCCCGGCGTGGTAAAGCACAGGACAGAAGTGTAGTACTCAGTGAATTTCTTTAACCCGCTGATGAAGCCCACGTGGACGCTGTCCTGGAAATTTGGACGCACTGTGACCAGGATAAGCTCCTCCCCCTGTCCAGCTTCCCAGGCTAGCAGCTGAAGGATGACAACAAAATTTAGTTTGAGGTCTACAAATATTTGTATCAATCTCTACATAAGTCTGATTGGCATCAAATCGGACCTTGTAGCCCTGGTTGATGCCGTTGATGAACTGTGGATTGGGGGCGGTCCAGGTGAAGCGGATGCTGGTGGAGTTCACAGCTTCGACCTGAACATTACCTGGAGAAACAGTGGGAACTACGAGAGAGCAGAAGAGCGAGAGAAAGAGATCACACTTTAATCATCTGGTTCTTGTTATAATGTTCCATGCCTGGAGGTTTTAGGTTCTCACCTCCCTGTAGTGTCCACTCTGTGACCCGGTGACTGTAAACTCCCAGTCCAGCGCCATTATAAGCTGCTACTTCCATCTCATAGTTGGTCCAAATGATCAAATCCTCCAGGAGCAGGTTGGTAACTTCTGGGTTGGAGATGTTTTTGTACTGGATGTCCACTGGTAGACCCGTCAGACGGAAGCTGGAACATGAAAATGATGATGTAAATAAAAAAATATTAAAGTTCGCTTCATTATGGTGCGTCTTTGAGAATGCTGGTGTTTTCTGGAAAGTTCTTAAACCTGATTTGATGTTAATAGACACCAGATTAAACCATAAGTATGGACACTGATAAAAGGAAGTGGTTGCTAATATCACCTTACCTTTTGTGGCATATTAGTACATAGGTGGGGAAAACATTTGACGCCTTTTGAATTCAATTTTACTTTTCTCAATGGGAAGGGAGTCATGTGACACATCAAACACATAGACAATTGCACAAGAAAAACGATAGTGTGTTCATTTTGTAATGTAGCTTTATTCATTATCGTTTTATTGACACGTTTGTGACATGGAGCAACGACCGTAACACACTAAAGAATGTGCTCAAAGTGCTGGCATTGGGTTGAATTGTCAATGCGATTCTCTTCTTCCACTCTTGACACACCGAGAGCAATACTGCAGAAGAAATGCTACCACTGGCCTCCTGTATCTGTTGTTTCAGGTGCCCCACATCCTGGATCTTCACGGAGTACACATAGACTTAGCCAAGAGTGGGAGAAGAGAATCGTTGATGTGTCACATAACCCTCTTCCCATTGACAAAAGTAAAGTTAAATTCAAAATGGTTCCCCCCTCCCACGTACTAATATGCCACAAACGGTATGGTGATATCAGCAACCACTTCCCATTTTATCAGGGTGTTTCCATAATAGCCCACCATGTACATTGGACACCGTGTTTATTTTCTGGGTAATTCTTAAGCGTGAATGTGTTTGAAGGATCTCACAGTTTGCTGGACAATGTTGGAGTTTAATAGTTTAAGAAATTGTATTAATTCTGTATTTGATTTCGGTTCTCTCAGAATGTTAGTGTTTTGATGTTTTGATGTTCACCGGACACTAAAGTTCACTGTGTTGTATTTTGAAGAATGAAACAGGTGTTTGAGAGTATTAGCGGTGTGCGGGGTTGACTTGGCATTGGGAGAGTCTGCTGGATGAAAATGTTGTGTATTATCAGAGGATGTTGGTGTTTTTGGTTTAAACTGAAGTCTTAATACAACTGAAATATTCATTGTGATTTCACATTCTAACAACAGATGGCGATCTCTCTCTCTTTCGCTCTCTCACGCCCGTTCTCTCACTCTTGCTCTCTCTCTCTCTCGGTCTCTCTCCAGTACTTCTACCTCTTGAGATGGAGTGCGCCATATGGGCCCAAGCGATAGGCATAAATATTTATGTCTGCTGTGCCAGAAACAACCTGCAGTCTGTCAGCAGCGAAGAGAAGCCTGAGCTCTGAAACTTACAGAGGAAGAGAAGCGCGAGGAGAACAAATGGGAGCCTCGCTGAGGGAAAGCTGCAGATTAGCGAGGGCTTTCTATACCACCAGTGGAATTAGGGAACGTATAAATATAAATATTAATGCATAAATATGCTGAGCGGTCTGAGTGTGGGAGCGGATCATTTATTCTCCACACTAATGAAGCATTTCAGCGCAGCTCCCTGGGTTCTAAATCCTGCTCCGGCTCAAGTACCAGCTCCCGACAGGTTCATACAGGGAGAGCACTGCGCTGTTTGTGACTGTAATATAAACAGAACCAACAGAACCCAACCGAACCCAATACAACCCAACAGAACCCAATGTTACCAAACGGAACCAAACAGAACAGAATAGCACAGAAACTAACAGAACCGAACAGAATAGCACATAACCGAACAGAACCGAGCGGAACTGAAAAGAACCGAACAGAATGGAACGGAACGGAACCAAACAGAAATGAATGAAACAGAACCAACAGAATTAAATGAAACAGATCAACCCAGAATGGAACAGAACAGAAGAGAACCGAACAGAACAGAATGGAACGAACCCGAACAGGTCAGGACAGAACCAAACAGAAAAGAACCATTAGAGTTGAATGGAACCAAACAGAACAGAATAGAATGGAACAGAACCAACAGAGTCAAACGGAATAGAACATAATAGAACCGAACAGAAGATAACTGAACGAATAGAACAGAATCAACAGAACTGAACAGAATGTAACGCAACAGAACCGCACAGAATAAAACAGAATGGAACAGAACCAAACATAATGGAACCGAACAGATCAGAAGAAAACCGAACAGAATGGAACGAAACAGAATGAAACGAAACAGAATGGAACCAAATGAAACAGAATCAACAGAATCAAATGGAACAGAACAAAACAGAATGGAACTGAACAGAACAGAGGGAAATCAAACAGAGCAGAACGGAACGAAATGGAACAAAACCAACAGAATCGAATGAAACAGAACTGAACATAACAGAACCGAATAGAACTGAACAGACTGGAACAGAAACAAAAGGAACAAAACTAAACGGAATTAAATGGAACAGTGAGCGGGTCATTTAAACATCTAATCACGTGTTTCATTTGTAAAGAATTCTGTTTGGGCAAAGTATGAACGGTGAAGAAGTTTGCACAGCTGGAGGATTCCTCAGACTGCTGCGGCGCGACAGCCAGACATCTTCACCACGGCGCGTTACGCAGAGCTGGACCCCGATTTGTTACTGCGACTAAAACTACACTAAAACATACTGAACACATCCATAAAGGATTTGAACATTTAATTAGTAATGGTTAGCATGTTCTCCTCTCAGCCCTGGGGATCTGATCTGGGTGGAGTTTCCATGTTATCCACATGTTGGCTTGAGTTTCCTCCCACAGTCCATAAACATGGATTCAAGGCAAATTGACTGCTTTAAATTGCCCCATATAGTCTGTGTGAGTGTTCTGTGAAAGATTGGTATCCTGTCCTGCACTACTAAAAGATCTTTATGTAAGAAAAATAATCTAGTTTTTAGAAATGTTTTATAATGATTGAGATGAATGAACTGAATGTTCAGACCTTTGAGATCAGAATGTTAATCACAGAATGTATTCCTAACGTTAGACTGAACAGTGAAACATCAAAGGCTTCAGGGATTATTTTTCGGATGGAGCTGTGGATACGGACCGGATGAGGTATCCTCGGAGTGCACCATTCTGTTGATTCTCAGGGGGGGGCTGCCACTGGATCATGATGGATGAGTTGGTCCGGCCGCTGGCTATTACATTCTGGGGTGGTGCGCTGGGGGGCTCCTCCGGTAGTGACACCCTGTGTAGGAAGCAAACAACACAAGCCCTAGGTGTGTTAGCATAATGTGGACATGTCAAAAACCACACTCCATTATAGTGCAGAACAACTCCGTGTCCCAAACCAAATACCCCCTAAAATATACCGTACATGTTAGATATAGGCATCACCCCACCATGGCCATGTCCCAAACCACATACTCATTTAACTATATAGTGTGCACAGATATCATTATCAGTCAGAGGTGGAAACGTCCCAAGCTCACACCTCATCCATCACGTAGTGCACAAATAAAAATAAATCAGTGCAATGTCTTTTTACAACACACTTTATTCACCTAGTGTCCTATATAGACCACATAAATATCAATATGTAGTGAATGTGTCCCAAATCACACATCCAATTTATTAAGGGCACCAAAACACAATCATCGGTTCTTTTGGGACCTCATACCTTTTAAAAAATGGACAAGTGTAGTGTGGCTGTGTCCCAACTGGAGTCCCATAATATTACATAAGAACACAAACATGTTCCAAACCAAATGTCTCACATGATGTAGCTGAAACATTATTCCACCATGGTCACGTCCCAAACCATATACTCTATAGTGCACATATCCATTAATATTAATTTATGGTGACTGTGGCATATTTTGCTTACAATTGTAAGCACTAAACCATTATCAGTTCAATGTGAACGTGTCCCAAACTAATCACCCTTTTAAAGGCTTAACAAACAAATCGTGCTTTGCGTGGTTGTGTCCCAAACCACGCTGTTTAAAAACAATTTACTAAGAAGTGCACAAAATACCATACAACACTATGGACACGTCCGAAATCACACACTCTGCTGTTTGTCGTCAGACACAAATTTTTTTGACAACCAATTTAGGATGTGTCTTAAATCACACAACCTACTTACTGTATGTTGGACACAAACTCGTTCCACGATCGTTAATGGACGTATACTGAATCACACAGCCTATTTGCTGCATGTTGGGTATAAACACATTTATCTGAACAGTATAATTGTGTCCCAAAGCACAAATTATATTTAGTTCACTCACTATGTAGTGCACAAAAAGCACCATCGTTAATCCACAGAGGTGTCCCTAATCACACTTTATATTCACTATGTTGATGATTCAGGGCACAAAAAGCAGCCGTGTAAGTCATGTGGCACTGTCCCAAACCACACATGCTAATAAAATTAGTTAGTATGTCTCATTTAAGAGCACTATTATGAATCCCAAAACAAGCTTTAGTGACTCACACTGTACACCAGATTTTGTGGTGGTGTCCTAAATCACATACCTCAACAAGCACTGAGTTCTAAAGTGGATTTATTCTCTCAGAATGAGTCCTTTAAGATGCTGCGCTCGGCTGAAACGCTATATTTTCATCACACACACACACACACACACACACACACACACACACACACACACACACACACACACACACACCCACACAGGGTCTCAGGAGAGTCTAGCTGTAGATGTGAGTTATTCCAGTTCTACAGCAGAGCGAGGAAAAGGTCCAGCTTTTTTATTGCTTCCTGTCTGCTAACACACTTACACACTGATTTATAACACAAACAAACACACACACTGTGAGCGAGATGGAGACAGAGTGAGGTGTGAGTGTGTGTTTTCACCGTCGGGTCTCGGTACTGAACGGGCCTCGTCCCACATTGTTTTCTGCACACAGACGGAACTGGTACGATCGCGCCGGAGTCAGTCCGCTCACTGTGAGCGCTGTGGAATCGGCCTGGACCTCGGCCATCAAGAGCATCCATGGAGCATCTGAACACACACACACACACACACACACACACAGGCGAGGGGGGGGGGGTACAAATACAAATAATTAATTGGTGAATAATTGTAGTGCGTCTATCCTCCTACAGGGGGCTCAGATTGATGTGTATAATAAAATGTTCAATGAGTGGATACAGGGTTCAAACTCCAGCAGCACAACACACACTAACATACTTGCACCACCATGTTAGTGTGAATTATCCACCACCCTAAAATTAGATGATTTGTCCATGGTCCTGATCATCAGAGAACATACCAAAGAGGACTAACAGAGTATGTAGAGAAACAGAATGTGTGCGTACTCACTGTTCTCTGAAACTTCGAGCACATAGCGGATCAGTGGACTGTTTCCGTCGAAGGGTTGCACCCAGGTCAGGTTAACGGCCCTCCTCTCCACAGAGCTCAGGGTGGCGCTGGGGTTTTCTGGAGCATGAGGTAGCTGCCTGTGTTATTAAACAGCCCCTGTCAATCATTCTCCAACACACAACACACACTATACGAACAAAAGTACAGGGACACCTCCATATTATACCCACAGGACAAACAGCTTTAACTTCTCTGACCTGCCGTTTTACACGATTTCGTTGCATCTTTGTGAACGTCTGTGCATTTATCCTAAAAAGCATTTGTGAGGTAAGACACTTCTTTGTCTTCTTCTTTCAGCGTTTTACACTTTATCATCCAGGGGGAGCCACCGCAATGAACATGCATATTAGACTTGGCTAAGGGTTTTACTCCGGATGCTCTTCTTGACACACCCCTCACCCTCTACCGGGATTGGGACATACAGAATATAGGTTAAATTCAAAGCAGCCTATTCACCTTGAATTCATGTCTATGGAAAGAAACCGGAGAACCCGGAGGAAACCCACACAGATCGGTATTCTAACAGGGAATCCCCAGTGCTGAGAGGTGGACATCCTTCTGACACTGGTGTTGGGTAAAAGGACTTGGTTCATATTCTCTGTTCGAGTTCATTTCAAAGGTTGCGAATGGCTGGAGCTCAGGACTCCGCGCGGGTCTTCATGGATCTTGCTTTGTTCACTAAGACACATTTATACTGGAACAGACAATGGCCTTCCCCAAACTGTTTCCCAAAATACAAGCATTACATGTGTTACATACAAGAGAGTGGGTAGCTCAGTGGTTAGTGTTAGGTTGTTAGTTGCAATCTTAAGGTTGAGTGTTCAAATTCCAGGTCCAAATGTGGGCCCTTAAGCAAGGCCTTTAACCCTCCAGGGGATTTTGCTCCAGGGATTCTGTATGTAACCCTGTGTTCTGAGCCCAAACATTAATTATGTACACTGCTCAAAAGAAATGTACACTGCTCAAAAAAAAATAAAGGGAACACTTAAACAACACAATGTAACTCCAAATGATACCCACTTGTGCTTGTGTGAAATAAACCTGTCCAGTTAGGAAGCAACACTGATTGTGAATCAGTTTCACTTGCTGTTGTGCGAATGGA
>JAOUQT010313323.1:0-14793 GCA_025769995.1 Xyliphius kryptos | reverse complement strand
ATTTGCCTTCCTTCTCTTCCTAACTACTAGAGTCATCCTGCAAACCACCATCCGATGTTGTCTAGCTACACTATCCCTGCCACTACCTTACAGTCTCCAATCTCTTTCAAGTGACCTCATCTACACAGGATGTATTCTACCTGTGTGCTCCTGCCTCCATTCTTGAAGGTTGCCCTGTGCTCCTCATTATTTTGGAAATATGTGTCTACCACAGCCATTTCCATCATTTTTGCATAATTCACCACCATTTGTCCCTCTAGATTCCTATCCTTAACACCAAACTTGCCCATAACCTCCATCTCCCTTGTTTTCTTCACCAACATGCACATTGAAATCTGCACCAGTCACCACTCTCTTCTCTCTGGGAATGTTCTCTACTACTTCGTCTAGCTCCCTGTTTACCACCAGTACTGGTGGTGGTCGTTGTTAACCTGGGCTGCGGCCTATTCAGTATGTAGTAACATTGATTAATTCGCATAATTTATATGGCAAATGTTTTACACTGAATGCCCTTCCTGATGCAACCCTCACCCTATACCCGAGCTTGGGACTGGCACTAGAAATACACTGCTCTCTAATGGCTGGTTTATGAAGCCTCATCATCACAGTGTATAATTATACAGTTTAATACACACTATACATTTTTTGTTATGGGTGTGGCAGTTATAGCTCCATTTGTGTAAATAAATTGTCACTACTAGGTACAATTTATCCTGACATTTTGTCTGCATTTTTTTTAGAAAACGGTTCATCTCACTCTAGCGGAGGATTGCATGAACAAGTTCCAGAGCTCCGTGGAGAAGCTGTGCAAAGCAGAACAGGTACAGTGGAATTACCTGTCCTGGGACACAGTTTTTTTTTACATGTCATGGGAAATTGTGCTTTTTACTTAATTTTTTTTTTTACATTTCTACTCCTTCATAAACTTCAGCTTGTTTCAGTCATTAAACAACCATTGTCTGGATATAGACTAATACAACGTTAAGATTTAGGAAGTAACAAAATCAGATTTTGTTTACCTGTTAATCTTTTAAAGTGTGGTAGCAAATTAAAGAAATTTTAGGAGGGGACAAGCTGCTGTTGTTAATTATACATTAAGTTCAGGTAGTTCTATACGCTATATTTCCCGTAAATTAACATTCACTGGGCGTTGCACCTGTTTTATTTATTTATACTTTTTCACCTAAAGCAAATGTCGGACCTTACAGGACTCAGTTTTTTTAAATAATTCTAATGCACTGAATGAAAAGGACCCTTGATGACATTTGCTTTTGGTTTATGCTGAATTTATCTTCTTAAATCTCTGACTTCATGAACATCCACCTAGTTAGTTGATGGAATCTTGATTGGATTGGGGTGTCTTTCTCAAAATTCCAATTTTATTCCAATTTTAATTTCATAATTGCATACTTTGTAGTTCTGTTTGGACTTGTGAGAATGTACCTGACGTTAGCAAGAGCTTGGCGGGAAATGTATTTTGTATATATTGGGCAGTCACAAGTCCACAGATGTCACCATCCGATACATATTTACTTAAATGGGCTAAGTGAGAACAGATCCAGTTATTTGGACTGTACTTGGCTAGACGCATTCATTTGAAATGGAGCAGTACTTAGGGAAATTACTGATTTTGATTTTGAAGTACAGATAAAGACAGTTCCTTTTTGTCTAGTTGATTTGGCAGTGATTTCTAGCTGTAAGCATGATGAGAACCGAGTCTAATAATTGTTTAAAACTTAGTCTACACCTATTCTGTCCTCAGTATTCATTTCTTTGTGTGTAGGACCTTGCCGTTGGTTCTGACGTAGAAGGTCAAAAGGTGAAGGACCCCATGAGGACGCTGCTGCCCATACTCTTGCACAACTACAGCACTCATGATAAAATTCGTGCTGTGCTGCTCTACATTTTCAGCCTCAACGGTTTGTCGACTCTCTCAACACCTTGAATACTATAGAATGATATTAGTGTCAAAATATTTTATAGTAGTGTAAATGTTAATCCACAAATCGCAAATATGTTTTACGATTCACAATTTAATATACTGTATATCAAGCTGTGTCTGAGAGACTGCGGTGCGTACTAATGGAGGTTACATTTATGAATGTGTCTTCGTTTTTCATAAATATTATTCAGTTTTGTGAGAATAAATGAGTTACATTCTCTAATTTAAAACTTGCATATGTTTTTCACCCGATCCATACATAAATGGGGTGGCACAGAATATAATGCTGTGGCCTTACAGCAAGAAGATCCCGGGTTAGAGCCCCTGGTGGGGTGACTCTGTAAATTTCTGTGTGGAGTTTGCATCTTCTCACCATGTAAACGCGGGCTTTCTCCAGGTACTCTGGTTTCCTCCAGCATTCCAAAGACATGCATTCTCGGTTAATTTGGAGAAGCTTGATTCTACTGTTCTAAGTCCAAAAGGGTGAGGGTTGTGTCAGGAAGGGCATCGGGTGTAAAACGTGCCAGATTGTAATGTGCTAATATATAATTTAGAGATTTATTAAAAAAGGATTAACAAAATACTGACAAAGATGCATCTTATTTTAATATACAAGACATACACTATATTTCCAAAAGTATTTGCTCACCCAATTAATTTATCAGAATCAGGTGTTCTAATCACTTCCATGGCCACAGGCTTCAGCATACCAATACATTTTTGACATTTCCATACTCCCAACTTTGTGGGAACAGTTTGGAGCTGGCCCCTTCCTCTTCAAACATGACACAACAGTGCCAAAGCTACAAGTACCTGGTTTAAGGACCATAGTATCCCTGTTTTTAATTGGCCTTCAAACTCACCTGACCTTAACACTATAGAAAATCTGTGGGGTATTGTGAAGGAAAAGATGAGACACGCCAGACCCAAAAATGCACTACAGTTGAAGGCCACTATCGGCACAACCTTGTTTCTCATAACACCTGAGCAGTGCCACAGACTGATCGACTCCATGCCACGCCACATTGCTGCATTTGGGCGAATTTGGGGAAAAAGGAGCCCCAATTAAGTATCGAGTGCTGTATATGCTAATAATTTTCATGCTTATATTTTTCAGTTGGCAAGCATTTCTAAAAATCAGTTTTGTATTGGTCTAAAGGAACTTGTCTGTGACTTTCTATGAGCAGGGACAACAGAGGAAAATCTGAATAAGTTAATTCAACACGTAAAGATTGAGGCAGAGCCGGAGTACATCACCAACTGGAAAGAGTTAGGTGTGCCTATCATCAGCTCAGTAAGAGAATCTCTCACTTTTTTAACAAATGTGGTTTGAAATTCCCATCAGATTCTCTTTAAATATGCATTTCTACATTTCTGCAGTCAGGTCTGTTCTCTTCTCGGAAGCCGTCTAGAAGAGATCGCTCCCAAGAGGAGACATACAATCTCTCAAGATGGACGCCAGTAATTAAAGATGTAATGGAGGTGAGCGTACCAAAGATAAAGTTCTGGTGTGGGCTGCTATAGATTACTGTAGCATGATAAATTGCAGTTAACTGCTATTGTCCTGAACTTGATGATTTTCATTACCATCTTAAATTTATATTTTAATATCAAAGAAGTTTATCAGGAACGTCGCAGATAAATGTGACATCTTTATTCAGAAAACATTTTGTGTGTGTGCGCGCATGTTTGCATGTGTGTCAGGACGCGGTAGAGAATAAGTTGGACACGAAAGATTGGCCCCACCAGTCTGAGTGTCCCTCTGCATGGAATGGATCCCGAGCTGTGAGGTAAGCCATAGACCAGTCAGTTTTAATCCACGACTTTACACCTAAAATAAAGTTTTACGTACATTTCAATGAAAACGCATTAATGCAAAACAGAGGGTTAAGGCACTGCTATAGACAGTTACAAATACATATTAGTGTACAAATAGTGAGATGGTCAGTTCAGAAGTCCAACCTCACAATCTTATCCCAGCAGTTTTATTATAAGAGTACTGTCCTCATGTCTGTCTCTTTCCTCCTCTTCTTCATGCTCACAGAGTTGTGAGGTAAGGCTGGTGACCGTTTTGCATTTCGTGTTTCATTTACATATATAGCAGTGACAATCATGATCACTATCACCAGTCATTGTGAATTGCAGGGCAAAATGATGCAGTAATTTATTTTTAGTTAAAGTAGGATTTATTGGTCTGTTAGTGATTAGTGCCAGCATCTATTGCACTATACTGTTTTTTTTGTCAATATTTACAGCTGATTTTCAGTAAACTAACGTTATGATTTGGCATCAATATATTTATTTTCCTCAGCGCAAGGCAGAAACATAAGCTGAGCTCCCCGGATGACCACAGAAGTGGCTCTCGCTTAATCATCTTCATCCTGGGTGGAGTCAGCTATTCCGAGATGCGCTGTGCCTACGAGGTTACAAAAGCCTTTAAGACCTGCGAGGTCATCATCGGTGAGTAAATGTCCATTTTATTTGCAGAACATAATGTCACAGCTTTTATCCATTTATAGTTAATTTATATATAATTACAACTGTAAAACATCAGAAATGGCATAGAATTTTGCTCATGTTAAGTCAATATTGGGTCGGCATAACCAAAGATGATTTAATAATGAAGAAATTTTATTTAGCAATTGTAAATAAAAAATACAAAGTTTATTAAAACTAACCACATTAAATCTATCTCTGTGTTCATTGTAATCAAAACCTCAATCAGTACTCTTCTAAAACAAATTGAGACATTGTTGAAGATGAGAATTTGTTTATTTAGAGTTATTTTTATACATTTTAAGTTAGTTTAATTCTGTCCAGATAATGAATGTAAACATTTAGATTTACAATTTACAGTATATAGTTAAAATGTACATAAGTTTTTTTCCCCCTTTGGTCCATCTCTGCAGGCTCCACTCATGTTCTGACTCCCACCAGCCTCCTGGACGTCATTCGAGATCTGAGCAAAAAACCCATGGAGTCTTTCACAATAGTGGATGAAAAAGCCAGCTGCTGAGCACTAGGCTGTCTTTTCCGTCCTCCCCTACCTTTATTCCATCACCTCACCCACAATCCAGCTTTCTTCACAGCACTCGTCGTCTTTGTAAGAGAATGAAATTGAATTGACTGACTTAGTTTAAATGTTAGTGTTTTGATGCAGATAAACATTCCTGTAAGTATTTGGTAAACAAATTGTTCTGATGATAACACTGTGTGTGCTCATTAACCTACCACATCCTCATGTATTTATACTTTACACTTCATTTCATTGTGTTCATACTGCTGAATGTCTGTCTTTTGTTCTTTAATGTCCGCACTGCTTTGTGTGACTACCTATGTTCATACTTGGACTCAACTAGAATCATGATTCTGTGTGACTGGAGACCAGTTTTAATATATATCATACCTAATATGTACTCTGCATTTGTGTAAATGTGGTTTTCCATATCTGAATTCATATTTGTACTAACTTGTGTAAACACATCAGCAATGACTTTGTAATGAGTAACGCTTGTGAGAGCGCTGCCTGCTTTACTGCACCAGTGCAAGTATACTACACCGCTAATTATGCCCTTAACAAAGAACGTAAGCACAAGGTGAATGTATAGTAATTAGACTGACAAATCAGTAATGCTTCAGGATGAACCTGTAACCCAAATGCAGTCAGTCTGCTGAGACAGTTGGCTACTGTTGTATTTCAGTATTTTTTAAAAACTAAAAAGATAATGCTAATGAAACTAAGCAAGTCTGATTTCAAAATGGGTTTTTACTTTCTCTATGAATTATACCCAGTCACCATAAGTGGTCAGAAACACTTTTAAATACTGTTAAATCTCCGTTTAGCATTACCACATGTAGTAATCATTCTAATATACCTAGACTGCAACCAAGGTGTAGTTAGCTGATCCTAGATCAAATTTGTTTTGAAATGAAAAGGTGTGAAACAGGAACTTTTAGTTGCCTTGTATTGCTGGATTGTGTGCATGTAAACTGTAACATGACTTATGAACACTGTTCTCGTTTCTTAACTTTCTGGTCTAATTGTATACTTTAGTTATATTTAGTTTCTATATGTTTTAACCATATACACCACATATCGAAACGGAATCCTATCCCACAACCAGCTATGGACCTTTACCTGTGTGCCTTGTTTGAATTCATAACAAAATGTAAATATGTCTTCTTGAAAAATTTTGTTTTGCTTGGTTGCAATTATGCATGTTAGTGACATTTGATGAATTATGAATATATATATATATATATTTTTTTTTTCTCAAATATTAACACAACTTTATAGAGCATCTGACAAATAAATGGTTCAATTGTTACATGGTGTTGTGCTATAAAATACTATTACTAGGTTAGGAACACTTGGTTGATAATGGTCTGTTGGTCTGTTTTTTTTTATTATTGTCATCAGGGAACAGACAACAAGGTAACCTAACAAGGGTACCTAAGTCAACCCATGACTGCTGTGCAGTAGAAAATTTGATAATGGATATTTTTCCAGTTTCTATCATATGGGATAATTGATCACAGTTTATACAATCTAAAGAGACTTTAAATTTTCTAGGCGACGTTACATTTTTAAAAATCTTTAGAGCATTTATATTCCTGTTGTAACAAGCACTTGTCCTCAAAATCCTAAACAGGTTTTTTTTTTATCCTTTCTTCAGTGTCGAGGCTTCACAGCCACATGTGGCTACTAGCCAGACCAAGGCTTCTATCAGTTGTAGCCATGGCAATTTGAAAGCATTTGGCGCCCCAAGCATAATGGCAGTTCAGGTTTTGGCCATTTGCTCCACCATAGGGGAGTATATCTATTTATACAGTATACTTATAATGTCTTATTACAAAAAAAAACTTGAATAGTATATAAAATGAATATAAAAACAGTGTTTCTTACATTTACTTTGACTTTTATTGGCATAACGTAGGTTATTTCCTGTTTGTTTATTTAATTATAAACTAATAAAATATATTTCTGATTTCCAATATGCAACAGATTACAAAAAGTGGGACAGAGGCAACTTTGGACTACTAATGAATAAACAGTTCAAAAATGAGATGTCAACAAGTGATTGTATACATGGTTATATAAGCAACATCCGGGAAAGTCAAAGAAAAACACGATTTATAATATAAAAAAAGTTTGTTTTGTGATATGTATATGTAATATGTATATTAAAACATTTTGTTTTACTCCCTAATCGCAATCTGTATTATCGATAATCTTCCCCCGGTAATAACTTTCGAATCAAGTCGGATTCAGGACCGCGCAGACATTTCTGAACTGAGCAAAAGATATAAAAATCGCGCGCTGGAGTGGGAGGTGCAAGCGAGTGCGCTTCATCGAGGTGCGTTTATAATGCGCAGTTCATGTGCCCTGCGCTTGCTGTAGATGTGTGCGCTCGTGGTTCTTTATTTGCGCGTCAGGGAGGTCATCAGGCGTAAAACATGTGCCAGTTCCAATGCGAGGGACTCGCTGTGGCGACCCCTGGTGACAGGGAAAAAGATGAAAAAAAATTGCGCGCGCACCTAAAAGACAGTGCTCTAACACCAATGGCTACTGTGTATCAGCAACAAGTAGGAGGGGCCCCGATGACAATGTCATTGAGCTTTCTTGCACTGACGGGCGCTCACACTGTTGCCTTCAATTCAGTCAGTCTTGGCTGGGGCAATTGGCTGCTTTCGTTGGCTTGTTGCAACGAGCTTGCTCTTAGCTTGGTATTAAGTGTTTATTTTATATAAAAATGTAAGCGTTCCTCAGAAAATGACGTCAAACATTTAATAACAGTGAATAAAAGAAATATTGAAACATTGTGAACACAAAAAACAACCAACTATACACAACATATGGACCGATTGATCAAAAAAATACTGTCACGTCATATGCCGTCATAGCCTCGCGATGATTGGTCAGCTTTCTCCAGCGCCCTATGCTCTGTCTTGTGCCGAGTCCACGTCGTAATGCAGTCCATCCGGGTTATTCTCGGTCTTCCACATCTTTTGCCCTACTGCAGTCCTATCATTACACTTCCTGCAATTTTTTCATGTAGGCGACTCATCACATGACCATAGAAACGTAACTTGCGGGATTTGATGTGGTTCAGTAACTCAATTTCTGTTTCATCTTTGTCCATGAGATCCTCAAAAATGTCAATAGCCTTAATCAATTTTTTAAATAAAAATTAGGATAAAAAACCTTCCCCCCTGAATTAAAAACGGAAATGACATCATTGCGCGGAGACGGAAGTGAAATTTGTAGTCTAGTGGCCTTCCATGTCCAAAGTACAATTATCTGAAAGCGAATAGTATTAAACCGTTAGTATTTAAATAAACAGTTTCAGTGTTTATTTATACGCGCTGTTTTACTTTTTTTAATCAGTGAGTAGGATAACGGAGGACAATTTTTACCTGCACTGTAAGTATATGTTGCCATTATTTGTTCGTTTCCTGGTATCTAAACTGAAGCAGCAGTGATCATTTACCTATTAACAATAAACAAGGTGTTGGCTTAGTTGACATGTGTTCGTAACATGTTAACGTTTATTTCCTACTTTAAACATTTATTTTTTTTTTCATTAAAAAAATGACAAAAGCTGCAATCGGTGTTTTTGCTTTGCACAAAATTTTGGCAGTTTCGCGCATGCGCACTGTATTTTTCTGTACATGACATAGGTTATTCTGATTTTCTATTATTTTCTCTTTTCAGATTCGAATTGAGCCATGGTGAGTGATCTGGGGTTGAAACGGTTAAACAAGTTTCTCCCTTTGCCCTCTCTTCTCTCTAGCTCTGTCTTTTTGTATATGTATCTTTATCAGCCCATTTGCTTTTATTACTCGTCTTGTATAGCACGGCCGGGTGAAAGTGAAAACCACAACTCAGCAGGAAGAGGAGAAGAGGAAAGAGAGAGAAAAGAAGCTGAAGGTGTACCTAGCGGTTCGAGATGCCATCTTCAAGAAGGTCAGATTTTAAGAGAGGTTACTATGTTCCCATTCTTATAAATTAGTGAAGTGTTCCAGCTTTGAAGCTAGCAGCCAATAGAGGGTGCCAGATTCAAGCAACTGAGAACTCAACGGTAATGATGCATTTGTGGAAATTCAGGCCAGAAATCCAAGCAAAAACACTCCTTTGTAATGGAATTATGCTGAAATAATTTCAGGGTTTATGAGAGGAAATAGAAGTTAAAGGAAAAAAGGTGAAACAGCATTAGGCAAACATTTTTGGTTTAATTAGGGCTCTCATCTGCGTCGCAATGGTTTGGTGTCAATCTGGTCTTATACTCTGGGGTTCAACAGGTTTATCATGACCATTATGTTAAATAAAATGCACAAGAGGCCTCATGTACTCAGGCCTGCGCCATATTTCTTGCTCGCGGTCAGATGTACTAAAAGTGACATGAATGTGAGAAGGTGCGTGCACTCCTGCCAATTTCATTCCAGGCCATTGCACATTTTAATGTGTTTTTGGCAGTGACACTTGGAGGCAATGCATTGGAATTTCAAATATAAAGATTTCCTGCACCTTTTAATTTATTAATTTGTTCATTCATTCACTCATTCATTTACTTATTTATTTATTCAGTCATGATCTTCCACTTAATCCACATGGGGTCATGGTGCAGCCTTTGTAGTAATTTAATAATTTACATTTGACAGGATATCTTAGAATCAAATCACAACATGGGTATGCTATATGTGTTCAATTGCTTATGAGATTGTGGAGATACAGTGATCTCTATTCTTGCACCCAGTCAGTTGTGGAGAGGGCGATTGGGCAGCTGAAAATCCAGTGGCACTGCCTGGACAGTACCGGAAAATTGTTTCTGTATCTTCCAGAGAAATTGTGTCGCATAGTAAAGGCATGTGGGTTCTGTACAATGTTGCGCACAGGCACTTCATTCCATTGCAGGAGTTTAAGTGGCTACTGCTTGAGAGCTCATTACTTATGTTTTCAGATGCGTGTGTTTATTTCTCACAATATCCTTCTTTGACTGCAGCACAGCATGAATCTGGTCGGCAGGGCCTTAGCTCTAGTAGAGAGAGCGGTAACACTGGACACACTGGGGACAGTAGTAGTAGTCAGTGTAGAGGAGTCAAAATGGGCAAATATGGACTCGGCGGGCTTGGAATAGGTGCTAATGGATGCAGTTATGAAAAAAGACAATAAATAAATACTGCAATCAAGCTAAATCAACGTATTATTTCTTGTAATGTTTGGTGTTTGCAGCCTACTATATTACCTGCTTGTGCCACACTTCCCCAATCAGTCCTGTTCCGTTTATTGTTAATTCTGGAAGACAGACCACCACATATTTTTGTTTCAGATTTTTTGTGCGTACTTAAGCTCTGAGCTGATCGCACATATTTCTCCAGGACTCACAGAATGGAGAGAGTCGGTGTGTTCAAATAAAAAAAATAAATATTAAAACATTTATGATTCCTTCTATTTTAACTTCGAACTTGTATTATGATGTGTAATATTATTATTATTAATAACTGTGTGTTTTTGTCCAATAAACATACAGTAAGTCCAGCATGTCAGTGTGCTGCATTAGATGTTATAACAATATTTTGTACTAGATTTTTTTAAAACTAGAAAGTTATTATATTTAAAATTGCTTTATGTGGCTCAATACTGCACTAATGCTGCATCAGTAACATATCCACCTGGTCCCTCATCTCTCTATATATATATCCATCTATCCAATTCTCACAGAGGAGTAATGATGAGCTGGATGAAGAAGCTCTTCAGCTCACCCAGCAGCTCTTGGCTTCTAACCCGGACTTTGCCACACTGTGGAACTACAGAAGAGAGATCCTGCTGCATCTGGAGACCGTGAAGTGAGAGAACTTCAGCTCTCAGCACGCATTCTGTGTCTTTTCCCAAAGCAGTTCTTTTCTATCTTTGTGGTTTTGCTGTTTCTTTTTTTCTAGAGTGGAGGAGGAGATGCAGAAACTGTACGAAGCTGAGCTGCTCTTCATCGAATCATGTCTGAAAGTGAATCCAAAGTCTTATGGGAGCTGGCATCACCGTGGCTGGGTGTCCTTCCACATCCCCAAACCCAACTGGCAAAGAGAGCTAACCTTGTGCGAGCGCTGCCTCAACCTGGATGACCGCAACTGTGAGAAAAAGGGAAAAGGGAGGGAATAATTGTTTAAACTATTGTTTAAGAGATAAAGGGAAAGAAGATTAGAGCTGAAACTTCCCACTGACACATTTGCCCTTTTTTAATTATTATTTTTGATTCTTGCTTATAATTCCAAATTGAAGATTGTGGAAAGGGCCAGAACCTAAGTTAAATCAGTATTTAATTTAACATTAAACGTAATTTACAATCAAAATCACTCACAGCTATAGAGTATAGAGGACTGATCATCTCGTTTCAGTGGCAGTTTTAAAGTGAAATGAAGTGAAAGGGATCTATTTGCCGGTATTCTTGCACACAAACTAATGTAAATAATATGTCCATTGAAATGCACATATACTGTATAATATACAAGTTATGTGAGTACACATGTCAGGAGCATTGAGCAGCCTCCACAGAACCCAAGGAGCCAATGGGGTTAAATTCCTTGAAGATATATTAGACAGCAGGTGAACAACCAGTCCCTGAAATCACACTGACACAGCCCAAATTTTGATGCTGACAGGGTTAAAGCTTCCGTAGAACAGCAGGTCAATTGTTGTGTTCACTGTGTGCATTGATCGATATCTTCTAATAGTGGTCAAGGAAGAATGCGGAAGAGACATGGGCTTTCAATGTTCTCACCCGAACCTACAAAATTACTACTTTAGCACACACTGCTAAAATAAAACGTGAACGCTGAACGTTAGAAATATGTTTGTGCACTGCACACAGTGCATCACAGCATTTTGTGTATGAGGCTGAATATGTACAGTCAGAGAACCCATTCTCACCCATGCTCAAAATGTGGCCTAGTATGATGAATCGTTTTTGTGTTATTCGGTTCAACGTATTATCTAGTGTTCCGGCTTACCTGAATCTATGATTTGGTGAGATTCTGTGGGATGTGCTGTACAAACAATCCATCGAGACCAAGCTGTGTGTAACTTATAAGACTTAATGAATCTACTTCTCTTATCTTGGTGCAAGACACCACAAGTTCACTGTCAAGCACTGCCTTATTTGACCTCATGTGGTCAGAGGTTGTTTTGGTGGAACAAGGGGAATCTACACAATATTAAGATGGTGAAATGTTATGTTTATAATTCACTAAAATTATAGAAAGATGTTATAAAAGAGTATAAAAAGAGTGCTTAAACTTCGCCCCCTGCTTCCCCATGTGTCAGCATTTAAAATAAAAATAATTTTCCATAAATTGGATCAATTGTTATCCAGACTTTAATATGCAATGCCTATTTTGTGTTATTTTCTTAACTCTCTCTCTCTCCTTTCCTCCCATTCAGTTCACTGTTGGGATTACCGCCGCTTTGTGGTGAAGGCATCCAGTGTTTCTGTGGAAGAGGAGCTCCAGTTTACGGCTCGTCTAATCAGCTCGAACTTTTCCAACTACTCGAGCTGGCACTACCGGAGCTCACTGCTGTCGCTGCTTCCACCTGTGTCAGCATGCCAAAAAAACACACACACTCAAACAGCAGACAAAGCCTCTCTTCAGAAGCACAGGTTGTGTGAGGAGCTGCTGCTCAAAGGTCAGAGTTTGTCCTGGCACACAGGGTATCAAGATACCTGAAGTATCACACAATGTCCAGAAGAGGGCAGCAGTATGTTTTTAAATACAAAGCTGACTAAACACAGGATAGTTCACTCAACAGTTAATGGCATTTTTTTTGTATGTTTAGAATATGACCTAGTGCAGAATGCCGTTTTCACAGACCCAAATGACCAGAGTGCTTGGTTCTACTACCGCTGGCTTCTAGGAAGAGGTATATATAAGTGCATATGTGGATGTATATGATGATTTTGGTAATTGTTGATAATGATCTTTTTTTTTTTTCTTTGTCTTTCTTTCTCATTGCTAGCCGAGCGTGAGGAGCTGATTACCTGTGTGTATGTGAGCAGAGATGAAGAGCGAGTTGCAGTGGCTTTCTCCAAGCCTGTTAATGTGAGACGGTTAATCTGTGTTATACAAGTTTTAATTTCGGACATTATTTCAGCAGAAGTCATAATTTACTCTCCGTTTCTGTGTGCCCATGTATCTGTCTGTCTGTGTCTCTCATAAATAATCTCACTTTCTTGACAGGTTGTGAATATGATGCTGGTGTTAGATGGTCAGCCTCAGCAGGTGGAGTGGAGGAGTGTTCACCCTCGCTTTCGCCATAGCCCTGTCTGGGTAATTTCTTTTTCTTCGCCTCCTCACAGGAACTGATCAGACTAAAAGACAGTTAAAATGACAGGTTACAAAAACAACATAAGTAAATAAAAATAAATGTGATTTTTAAATGCAGGAAGTCAACAGATTAGTATACTCTGTCAAGT
Source organism: Xyliphius kryptos (assembly GCA_025769995.1). Lineage (NCBI taxonomy): Eukaryota > Metazoa > Chordata > Actinopteri > Siluriformes > Aspredinidae > Xyliphius > Xyliphius kryptos. The sequence goes on along the minus strand of JAOUQT010313323.1, from coordinate 1,386 downwards.
GGATGATTTAACTGAGAAAATTGAACCTGTCTCTCTGTCTCTTTTTCATTTTAAATCTCTTATTCCTATTGTCTTCTTTTAGTTGTGTGAGCTTTCTCCTGGCTCTATCAGTGACATAAACAATGAACACAACCTGACTGTGCACTTGCCAGATAAACATGCACACCGAGACTGTGCTCTTTATACAGGTGTGTGTCTGTAAGAAAAACATTATTTTACTGCATTATATCCTTTACATATAAATGCAAAACTGCACTGTCTACTGTGAATATTTGATCTTTTTCTCTCAGGTCGGATGGAGAGTTGGTGCAGAGACTCTGCTACAGATCAGGAACTCTTCAGGTATGAAAGTGAAAAAAAAGTGAAAGTGATACATTCTGCCACTGTGTCTGCACACAGCGGAATTGGTCCTCTGCATTTAACCCATCCGTGCAGTGAAACACACAAATACACACACACAGGTGAAGTGAGCACACGTGCCCGGAGCAGTGAGCAGCCGTCACAGCGCCCGGGGAGCAACTGGGGTTAGGTGCCTTGCTCAAGAGCACTTCAGCCATGACCTGTTACTACTTGGAATCGATCCAGGGACCTTCCGGTCGCAAGGGTGGTTCTTTAACCACAAGCCTACGACTGCCCCATAGCACACACAGTCACACACTTTATGAACACAGACATTATGAAAATTGACCTGACAATTCTGCTTATTAGGCAGTCAAACAAATACATGTATAAACAAACTTTGAAGTGAAGTACAGATGATGCTCAGAAGAGATCATCAAGCTGAGATGGATTCATTGTGCTTTGAGCCTGAAGAAATTGCCCTGAAATGTATCTGCAAGCCTTTATTTAAATAATATAGTAGCTCAAACATACTCTAGCCATCGAGGACAAAGATGGCAAGAAACTTGTCGAATCAATGAAGGTGTGCCAAGAGTGAAAAGACTACTTTGAGGAACTGTACAGTAGTTAAGAGGTGTACATACAGTGTGATGTTTAAGAAAAGGAACCTCCACCACTGAAGGAGAGAGCAAGCAATCCATGCTAAAATTAGTTATCTGGTCCAGATGACATAGCCCAACAAGCTCCATAAGGTATGAGCAGCAATTTTTGATGTCGCTCCAAAAATTCCTTTGGCCTGGCGATTGGGCTGGCTAGCCTGGAACCAGGCCCGCTTGCTGTTGTGTATTGGTCTTTGTCATGATGAAATACCCATTTTAAGGGTATTTCTTTTTAAGTATTTTGGTCCATGGTGCTTGATATGTGATAACCATTCCCAACTCAAAAGTGTCTGAAACGTGAAAGTGATACATTGCCACTATGTTTGCACACAGCGGAATTGGTCCTCTGAATTTAACCCATCCGTGCAGTGAAACACACAAATACACA
>JAOUQT010313315.1:0-14794 GCA_025769995.1 Xyliphius kryptos | reverse complement strand
CTTCCTAACTGGACAGGTTGGTTTCACAGAAGTGTGGTTCACTTGGAGTTACATTGTGTTGTTTAAGTGTTTCCTTTTTTTTTGAGCAGTGTATATAAGGCACTTGGTGTGTGTCATTTTTTTGGCGATATGCAACAGAAGGAGTGGAGGGGATTACATGAGGCACTTGGCATATAGCGATTACCGCATTGGTAGAGTAAGAGAGGAAAACGCGGGCCGGCTAACGTAAAGTTAATGCTGTAATTTGCACGTCAGCTGTAAAGCGAACATCTGACTAACTGTGTCCGATCCCGCAGCACCGAAAACTTTACAGAAGACAGAATTGAAGAATGTTGTCCTGCCATAAGCAAATCAGTGAGTGACTTCAATGAAATGTGCCTGAAAAGATGCTGGCCACCCGGGCGTCGAACGGGTAACGGCTAGTGTATACATACGTATATAATGCTCTTTGACTCTGTTCCTTGGAGATTCTTTGGGATTTCCTTTTTGTGTCCATGTCCATAGAAACAAGGTGGTTTATTGTCCCACTGTGTAGTCCTAAAAAGTGTGTGCGCGCCCAACGAGTGTACGCCTTGGGCCTCTTGCTTGACTAATCGCTGTGGCGACCACAGTCAAAGCCCAGGTTACAAGAATCTCTGTCCGTCTCTGGCTGCACATTCTCTCAGAGAAAAAAAGAATCTGACTGTGACATCGTCAGGTTAAAGTCCCTGAGGGGAACAGAAGAGAGGGCGACTGTTGCTCTGCGTTTAGTAGACAGCCCCCTCTGTTTTACCCAGCCAGTAGAGATTTACACACACACACCACACACACACACACCCACCACACACACACCACACACACACTGATGTAAGGACTTAATTCAGAGGCCAAAACAAGCAAACAGCAATCTGAATAAACACACACACAGATGGTCCTTCTGATTATCTGCGGGACCTTTTATTACCCATCGAAACTGTTTAAACAGATTAGTGATGGCTTTCTAATCTAATTGAATGCAATGCTGGAATATATAGTTGGTCCTTTGTTTATGCACCCTCGGCGTTCAGCTGCTGTATTTGCAACATGATCTGAGTGTCATCATGCAAAGCACTTACCCCTCGGTACACACACTTACACTCAGCCCTCTAAATTTAGTCCTGCTTCACTTCTATAAAGTTATTAAAAACTACAGGCTAATGTGTGTTGCGTGAATGAAGCCTGGTATTCCCCGGTATAAATGGGGGGCAGTTTTAGGCTTGTGGTTAAAGAACCCAATTTCCAGTCCCACCAAGTACTATGACTGAAGTGCCCTTGGGTAAGGCACGTAACCCCAATTGCTCCCGAGGAACAGTGTACAGGCACTGTGGTCCAATCAGATCACTCAAATTAATAAAAAATGACATTTTATTAAACAGTCTCAGGATTATTTTTGTTATAGGAGAACATCACGTATGGTACTTTCGGCTACAAGTGGAACAAGTAGGACCACTGATGCCGATGGGCGGCACGGTGGCTTAGTGGATAGCACGTTCGCCTTTCAGCACTGGCAATCCAGGTTCGAATCCCAATCTGATTGAGTGTCGGATCATCGAGAATTACACGGCACTCATCGGTCAGTCTTCAAGTATTGTTTGGCCCACTGGAGACGTTTCTGCTTGTGTGCAGTGAATAGAGGAGGTCGACAGGCTGGCTTACGCACAGCTGCGAACCTCTGAAGGACCCTGCATCTTGTTGTTCGGGAGACGTTGGAGGCACCAGCAGCTTCAAAAACTTGTCTGCTGCTATGACAAGGCATTTTTGCAGCTGCTTTTTTAACCTGATGTACTAGCCTGTTGGAAAGAGTTCTCAATTTTCCCTTATCAGCACACGTGTGTGCTCTGAATCAGCTACATACTTCTTGATTGTGCGATGATCACGATAAAGTTTCTTGGCAATGTTGATTGTAGTCATGCCTTGACCTAAACACTTCACAAAATGTTGCTTCTCAGCAGCCAACACATCCTTTTTCTTTTCCATTTTGACTGAAAATGTAGGCTGCTTAATAATGTGGGACAGCCTTCTTATGTAGTCTTGCCTTTAATTGGACACACCTGCCAAACTAATTAGCACAGGTGTCTGCCATTGCTTTCAATGATATAAAGAGTCCTAACACACATCACCATCAATGAGTTTAACTGACAAATAAAAAAATTCTTACCCTATCACCCCTAAACACTTTTTGTATAACAATTTGGAACACATTGTATGATGTAGATGTTTTTATAGTTAGTTTGTAGTGGAAAATAAAATGCTGTACTAATAATAAAACACTTCCGCTGACTGATGCAAACGGGGTGCAAAAACCTGCGTCTGTAATGGGTAATTAATTATTTTGGCTCATACTGGTATTTCAGAGACATACTGTCAGGAAGATAATTTTTCCTCAGAACCATGTCTATTTTACGAGAACAATTCCAGTGTTTTTGCTTTTGTCTGCAGTCTAGACAGGTTGATTCCACAAAAGTGTGGTTGACATGGAGTTACATTGTGTTGTTTAAGTGTTCCCTTTAATATTTTTGAGCGGTGTAGTTGGTTTGTGACAATGCACTGTATTGCTCTATATAAATGATTGAACTTTAACTGGTTTATGTAATATAGTCGTGGATATTGTATATATAAGATCTTATATACTTCATAAGTTTCTATGAGATTATGAGAACATATCTTTTTACAGGTTTGCCCAGGTAGGGAAGGACCCATCTTCTTTGGGGATGAGCAACATGGCTTTGTGTTCTCACACACATTCTTTATTAAAGATAGCCTGGCACGAGGATTCCAGCGCTGGTACAGTATTGTGATCGTAGCTATGGACAGGATATACCTCATCAACTCGTGGCCTTTTCTGCTACGTCATCTCAAAATCACCATTCACAGTCTACAGAGCACTGCACTTAAGGTACCAGAGTTTTACTTATTCTGTAAAAAAGTGGCATCGTTGTTGGCACTCTTGTTTCTCTCCAAAATGGTCCTAGGCAGGCCAACAAGATACTTGCACCATGATCTCATGAAAGGTTACCCTTACAATAAAAGCAATGTATTTTAAACAGGTTCCAAAAAAAATTAAGTGTTTATTAAGAAGGACGTGTGTCAAGTGCTTCTAGGGCTGGGACGATATGGTCCAAAATGAATATTGCGATATATTGAGCAGTTCACCTCGATAACAATAAATGGACAATAATTTTAACACATACACACACACGAAAAATAAAAAATGTGTAAGGCCAACAAATACTTTACAGCCAGTTATATTAATAATTAACTTCGAAGCATAATAAAAGAAGAAAATGTGAACTTTTCTTAAAAGTTGTTGAACAATTAAGCACAACTGAACAAGTTAGAAGTATAAAACAACTTGCCTGTACTCAAAGTATTAAAAATAAAATCGCTTACAAAAATATATAAAGATCACAAAGAGCTTGCATCACTTTTCACAAGTTCACATTTATTTGTATATATATTATTTCAGACTGTATATATAGGTAATTTGTATTGTAACATCTTATGTCAATAGTATCGGTAAATTTTCGGTATATTGCCCAGGCCTTAGTGCTTCTTTACATAGACATCAGATCAATAAGATATATTGGCTAATTAACATATTGTAACACCATGAAAGTTTGATTTTGATGTTGAGTATTATATGCATGTACACATGCATACATGCAACCATGATACATATGTACATGCACTTGCACTCAAACACATCTACATACAGGGGAAGACATTTTTTATTCTTCAATGCACAATTAAATGTCCAGTGAGAAATGACTGAAACTGAAACGAAGACCTCTCGTCTTATATTAGTTCATAATTTTACTAATACTCTTCTGAAATAATGTGTGAAACATTTCACAGATATGATCCAAAGTTTTATGAAATTATTTTACTAAAAAGTGAAAGCTATTATATCTACAGTGTAGAATTCAATGTCATTAAAGGTCTTTTGGGTGTCCCAACACTTCTATAGGCTATACTGTCTATTGTGTTTTGTATATGCGCACATGTCCGTTGTATGATTTCGATTTTGACTTTGAGTTTTGCTGAGTTACAGGTGTTTGACAAGGAGCAGGGTGGCTGTCCTCAAAGAGCCGTTCGAATGAACAGTGCTTTTTCACCCGCAAGCTTTCCTCATCAACGCAGTGGTAATGCCGCTCGCTCTCTGACCTCTCTAACACAGCATCCTGACCTGTGGGCCAGCCTGCATGCCTCTTTTAGCTGGTAGTGGCCACACACACACACACACACACACACACACACACACACACACACACACACACAGAAGCTTGTGTAATTTCTTACACATGTATTCTGTGTACTGCAGGTTGCTAAAAGCTTGCGGAAGCAGACTAACTGAAAAGCTGCTAGAGGGAGCCCCTACTGAAGACACACTGGTCCTTATTGAGAGAAAGACAGGTAAATATAAATTCCTGGCCAAAAATAATAAATTTAAACTGCAAAATTAGAAGCTTTTTAGGGTAAGAACAAGGTAATGATTTTTCTTGGTAAGTTATGTAATTAATATACAAGATGTTGACATGTTTGTTGAATAGTCTTGATATGGACTGTAGTTTATGCTTTTCTGTACATATTTTGCAGCTATAGATGTCTAATTTAACATCTATGAGGTCGAGTAATAAAATAAATGGATCATATAACACAAGATGTCCAAGTTAAAAGAGTTTTTCATGCATACAGGTGTCACTACAGTCGACCTTTATCTCTGCTAACTGCCTACATGGTAACTTTTCACCATTTCTTTTACGTTTTAATTGAAGTTTGTTTTTTAGAACAAGAAGAGGAATTGAATTCCGAGAGTGTTGCTGAGGATAGTCAGTCAGACCTTTTGCTGGACACAGGCTGCACATGTGAGAATGACACAATGGGTGATGAGACTCCTGGCCCGAAGTTTCGATCTCTGAGGCATTTAAGACAGGTCAATAAATTGTAAACTGATAAAATAAATTCCTGTTGTACTTTATTTAACTTATGCCCTCTTGCAGGTCCTTGGTACTGATTTCAGGCAGCTGGCATGGCACGTGCTGATGGGAAACCAAGTCATATGGAGAGGGGCGGATCGTGGACTCATCCAGTCAGCTTTCAACACACTTAAGGTCAGCCAAAGAGTAATTAATTTTTTTTAAGGGCACTTGGATTACCACAGCCAGAATGTGGAATTGTTGCTTATTCTTGACAAATAGTAAACGATAATTTAACAGTTAATGTATTAAATGATTTTAAAATGTCTTTTAAAAAGCAGAAAAACTCTTTAAAAATGACTTGTTTTATATTACTGGGGTGGTTATTTGCACTCAATGCAATTTAAAGTATTTAAGTATTGACTGTCGTTCCTTTTCGGCAGGCCCTGCTTCCAGTGGGCTGTGTCCGGATCATACCATACAGTATGAACTACGAGGAGGCATATCGGTGCAACTTTTTAGGTGTTAGTCCTGAAGTGCAAATCCCCACCCATGTGACCTCCTCAGGTAAGAGGTCTTTTTTTTCTATTAATGTCTCAATTAAATTCTAATTAATTAATATTCCAATAGTGATATGCATCACGCTAAAAAAAAAGAACAGACTCTGTTCGTTAATTTTTAAAAAGGTTTATATTTAAACACATATTTGATAACATCTCAACTTGTTTTTATTAAGTATTTCAAATTATTTAATACAGCATGTAGTGAAATGTAAAAACATTACAGTATAAACTAGGTCAGTGCAAAAAAATCTTTATTTAGGCTTTATTTAAGTTGCAAACTAACGGTTATGTATGTTTTTCATTTATTTTAGATTTCACAGTTTTGGTAGATGTTCTGAATGTTGACCAAGCCTCTGAGTATTCTGCATGTAGTGATGATCTGCTTTTAGCCTATCAGTTTAATGTCAGCAGTGCAAACACACAACCCACTGACAGAGGTGACTTTTATGAATAACTCAAACATAATTTGGTCTTGGTAAGTCACTTAAAGCAAATAGAAGTTTAACTCTGTTGTTTTCAAACCACAGGGCCGACACTGCTGAGTAAGATGGAGCTAGCTTTGGCCAACGAGAATCTGTCTGTGGAGGTGGTGTCTCACTGTCTGCTCTGTCTGAAGGAGGAGTGGATGAAGTCAGTGCAATTTAATATTTATTAATTACACTGGTTAATGTTTATTTAGAAGAAACATTGTAAAACTTTTATAAGTTTTGATATAAGAAACTTTGCATGGTTAAAATATTTTGTGTTAATTGTAGAAATTGAATACGTTTTTATGCAACATGAATACATATACATACAGTTGGGCCGAAAGTTCAGAGAATATGAATGATGAAAAAGACAACAAAAAAAACCCCACTTTTTTTCAGTCATGTTTAGTGGTTGGGTGATGCCATTTATTGTCAAATGGCTGTGTTTTCTCTTTTTAAATCATAATGACAACAAAAAGCATCCCTTTTGTGGTAGTTTTGAATGAGGCTCTTTATTCTCTTAGATGTTTAAACTGCATGCTTGAGTTGCTCAATGATATTGAGGTTAGGAGACTGAAATGATCACTCCAAAACCTTCACTTTGTTCTGCTGTAGTCAATGACAGGTCGATTTGGCCTCGTGTTTTGGATCGTTGTTATTTTGGAATGTCTAAGTAGGTCCCATGCGTAGCTTCCGTTCTGATGAGTGCAAATTTGCCTCCAGTATTTGCTGATAACACGCTGCATTCATCTTTTATTCAATTTTGTAGCTCACACATTCCCAAAACATCAGTGATCCACCTCCGTGCTTTGCAGTAGGAATAGTGTTCCTTTCATCATAGACCTTGTTGAGACCTCTCCAAATGTAATGTTTATGGTTGCCAAAAAGTTTGATCTCATCACTCCAAATCTCTCATCACACCTCGTTCCAGAAGTTTTGAGACTTGTCTCTGTGCTGTTTGGGTTGTAGTGGATATTTTTTGGCATTTGTGCAGTAATGGCTTTCTGCTTGCTACTTTATCATGCAGCCCATTTTTTTTCAAGTGCCTCCTTATTGTGCATCTTGAAACAGCCACACCGCTAGTTTTCATGCATTTAAGCTGATATTATTTTTGGGTTTTTCTTTGCATCCCAACCAAGTTTCTTGGCAATTGTGACAAAATTTTTTGTTGGTCTACCTGACAGTGGTTTGTTTTTTTCAGCGCCCAGATTATCCTCTTGTTAATTACAGTTTTTGAACACCGCTGACTGGCATTATCAGTTAGCCAATCAAACCCATTTGTGTCAACTTCTGTGTATGTTATCAGGCCACAATAACCAGGTTATGTAAACTTTTGATCAGGGTCATTTGGATGTTTTTGGTTGTCATGATTTAAAAAGATAAAAAACAGTCTTTTGACGATAAATGGCTTCACCGAACCACCAACCATAAGTGGGGCAAAAAGCTTTTGTTTTATCATTCATATTCTTTGAGAAAATGGCAAGAAAGTAACAAAATATATATATATATTAGTGTCTGGGTTTTGATATTCTGATGAAATCGTTAAGTTAGCGATGCTAATGTCACAGACTTTCATTTTTGTGACTTTTACAGCTCATGTGCTAGCTATATATCAAACAGCTCCTAGAAACAATGTACAGACTCAAAATCCTGCATCCAAGCCTCGGAATCTATGAACACGAACCTCCCAATTATCCACGAAATGCTTGCTACAGACAGAGAACTTTACAGACAAGGATTCTACATTCTCTATTGCTGGGTTCCTGGACATAGTGTTATTGTAGGCAATGAGAGAGCAGACATCTTCACAAGGAAAGCCAGAAACCAGGAGATCACTTTGAAATATGTTCTGCTTACTGATGTCTACCCACTGGTGGAAGATCACTGCAGAAGTCCACAAAACAAACTATAGGAAATAACCCCCATCATCAATAATAAATGCAATACTAACTTCATTAATTGGCATGATCAAGCAATCCTGACTAGATGCCGAATAGGACATACTGCTCTTACCCACACCTCCTGCTTGGAGAACAGGCTACCAATTCAAACTGCCAATCCTGTGCAACCGTTTAAACAATTAAACATATATTAGTAGAATGGCCTGCTCTTTTAACCACCATAAAAACTTTTATACGGTTGACAATATGAAAGAACTGTTTGAAAAAATCCCACCAGCAAAAATACTTAATTTCTTGAAAGTCCTTCATATGAAGAAAGTGATTTAAGTCTATGATAATTAGCAATAGCCAATAGCCAATATGCTGCTGATATGGCAAAAAAAAAACAAACAAACAAAATACAGCTGATGTTTACAGTGTAATTCACAGGGGCAAATAATAGATATAGTAGTAGAAATAGTATATTTATCAAAAAATATATATTGGATTAATGTATATTTACAATGTCAAAACCTTATAAATGTCTAAAGTCTTTCTAATGCTGGAATAATAAAATGAAACATAGCAAACTAAGCGGTGTGTTCACATTTCATATTGTGGAAGGCAGAAGTTTTATAATTCTAAGAAGTTTTACTGACTGCCTGCTCTGTGTTTAAACAACAGTATTACAACAGAAATAATACAAAAGTATTATTTCCAAAACTCACCCTGTTCTGTGTTTTCTATTTTTCCTTATGGTTTTTTCAGTAAGGTGAAAGTTTTATTTAAATTTACAAAGGTGGATGGAAGAAATCGAGATGACACTCAAAAGGTTTTAGCCCTGCTGGGGGCCACAGGGTCAGCTGAAGAGGACAATGTGCGCCTTCTAAAATTTTGGATGACTGGACTGAGCAAAACATACAAGAGCCATCTAATGACTGCTGTGAGAGGAGTGGAGAGGACCCTGAGTCAGTAAGCAGGAACATGAGGACAAAACCAGTCTGTTCATTACAGGTTTGTGTTTAGTGGAATTTTGTGTTGAGAGAAAGTTGTAGCATTTGTACATTATTGCCCTTATTGTAATACCTCAGTTTTACTTTTATATGTATATTATTTTGTCATTTTATATTCATTAAAGGCAGTCTTTGATACTTTTTAACCTGTGCCTTAGTTTTTTAAAGTAATCTAAATTAAATTTATTTAATTAAAAAGTAATCAACTTGTTTTTTTTTGTTTTTTGATTCATAATGTTATTATATTTAAAGGTGTTACGCATGGAAATAATCTTTACCTTCTGACCTCTTGAGATTTATGATATTCAAAGTTGTTATATAATTTTTTCTTTGCAATTTCAGTGGGGCAGAAAAGTATTTAATCAGCCACTGATGTTCTCCTACTTAAAAAGATAAGGCAGGTCTGAAATTTTCATCATAGGTACACTTTAACTATGAGAGACAAATAAATAAAAATACAGGAAATTACATAGTTGAATTTTAAAGAACTTTTTTGTAAATAATGTTAAAAGGTATTTGGTCACTCACAAACAAGCAAGATTTCTCGCTCTCACAGACCTGTAACTTTATTAAGAAGCTTTTCTGTCTTCGTTACCTGTATCAATAGAACATTTTTGACGTTATCTGTATAAGACACCTGTCCACAGCCGTAAACAGTCAGATTCCAAACTCGACCATGGCCAGGTCCAAAGAGGACACCAGAAAGAAAGTTGTAGACCTGCACCATGCTGGGAAGATTGAATCTACAATAGGCAAGCAGGTTGGTGTGAAAGAATCAGCTGTGGGAACAATTGTAAGAAAATAGAAGACACCCAATACCATTGATCATCTCCCTTAATGTGGTGCCTCATGCAAGATCTCATCCCGTGAGGTCAAAATAATCTGATCGGTGAGCAAAAATCTCAGTGCCCTTCAGTGCCAGGCATGTCCCCCTGCTTAAGCCAGTCCATGTCCAGGCTCGTTTGAAGAGCATATGGAAGATCATGAAGTGAATTGGAAGAATATCATGGGCAGACGAAACCAAAATCAAAACTTTTGGTAACAACTCAACTCATCGTGTTTGGAGGAAGTAGAATGCTTAGTTGCATCCCAAGAACACCATGACTACTGTGAAACATAGGGGTGGAAACATCAGGCTTTGGGGCAGTTTTTCTGATCTGTGATGAAGAACGAAATGAACAGGGACATGTACGATTTTAAGCCAAAACCTCCTTTGATCATTGAAGATGGAACACGGCTGGGTCTTCCAGCATGACAATGATCGCAAACATGCTGCTTGTGCAACAAAGGAGTAGCAGAATTTATATTGTGATTGCCAGGATTTTTTTTCTCATTTTGTCTCTCATAGTTGAAGTGTACCTATGATGAAAATTGCAGACCTCTCTCATCTTTCTTAGTAGGAAAACTTGCACAATCAATGACTGATTAGAAATCTTTTTTGCCTAACTGTACCCATGTCTAGGGTTTGTAATTTTTTTTATGCTCTGAGGCACATTATAATATCACGAATCCATCAATGATAAAAACAAGCCATTAATGACAAGTAGTTGACGTATGATTGCAATATATGATCTTATTGTATTTATTATTTTTGTTCCATGTAAATACTAGGTCAAGTTTATTAATTTACTAGTGGATATGAAATAATGGTTAAATAGGTCTGAGGTTTAAAATAACTAGGTTTCCTTTTGATTGCAGGCATGTATGGGCTTGTAAATGTTTGGAGTCATTCAGAGATAGAAGGAGACCCTTGAACTTCAAGCAAAATATTTTAGAAATATTTTGGAAATTTGCAGGCACTGACCTATAATGCTCCCAGAGGTACAACTGCATTGACTTTTTTTCTCTATTTTAAACCTTTTCCCCTGAGGCAGCAAAATGCTTCTATGTCTGTGTAAATATTTGTAGTTAATTTTGAAATGCCATGTTTTGGCAACCAGGATCTCAAGAGTCTTTTTTTTACAGTTACCAGTGAATTACTGATGCATAAATACAATAGACACTTTTAGGTACATTTACTTACCTACCATATAGATACACTTTACAGTTCTACAAAACAGACTGTATTACACCTGTTTCGTTACATTTCTTAACATAATGTGTTGGTCTTTGAAGAAAATAAATCTAAATTGAGCCTTACTTTAATTTCCTTAAATATGTTACATGTCTTTTTTGTTTAGTACATGGTATGCAACACCACATATGTTACTAAGCATCTGGAAACCTTTTCATTTTAACCTTTTTATTGAGATCCATTTATTTTTATTTAGATAAAATCTGTTTCCTGGCCATGTAACGTGCAACAACCTCAATTCAAAAAATCTACACATCATTTGATCTCTACTGTTATACAGTATGTGCTGAAGTGTTTCATGTAAATTCTAAATACATAATTTCCTACAGAAATAGCAACAGTAATAATGCATTTATATTTAAATCATATATTAAAAAAAACAAACATCAATATCATATCTGAGTGATTTCAGGGCCATATGATCATCCATACAGCGGTTTGGTTGCTTGGCATTACAGAAAAGCAATTAAGGAAATGATCTTTTGTTTTGTTTGGTTCATTTTTAAAGCTTGTTGAGGGCAGGCCAAGTGCATGATACAGCAGGCATTAACTGACGCTAACGCTTGCACAACATGTTCAATCTCACCACAGAACATTTTTCAGCATGGACACATGAACCCACCTCTGCTTCGTAGTTTCTCAGAATTACTAAATGTGCTGGCTTCGCTCACATACCGCAGTGCTTTAGTTGCTAAAATGTATTAGTTTCAGCTGTTAAAGTCGCAGAGATGACACACAATTCTCATTCTTTTCAAGTTAATGCAGTTTGTGCAGGTTATTTCTCTCACCAGTGTCAGTATCTCCACTGTTAAGAGCTAAATAAATGCTGCTGCTCTTTCTCTACATGTGAATAATTTTATTGTCTGTCAGGCATGGTGCTCATATTTTCTTACTCTGTGTGACTTGCATGAAAATCCTAAGTGTCTTTTTGGAAACTGTGCCTGGCTCCATGATTTGGCAGGTTTCCATAAGAGGGTTAAGATTTTTTTTCAATGCACAGTATATGTTGACCTCACTGCATATTTCGGTCCAAACAGAATTACTTTTGTAGGAAGTGTTTTCAGTGAAAGTATTAAAATCTGCTGTTTTGCACCGTTGCATGCTAATTTCTTTTGACTTTATGTTGATGCGAATCAAGCTTAGTAATTAACTGTAATCACTTATCTGATTGTAAATAGAACTTTTTAAATAGGCAGGATTGTGTTTTTTAATAAATTATTGAAATTTTATGTTGCAGTGGCTTTTGATTTTGTGATATGTTTATAAGAACATGACGAACCTTTAAATGACACATGTATTTTGGTATGATTTTATTTTTTTTTACTGAATAATGTGTATTTGGGAGGGATCCTCATGCCCATCCAGGGGACAGCCTTACACTGGGCAGATCCAGTGCCCGTATGTGCCCGTAAGGCAGGACAGGGTGCCAATCGCTGTGTGCACACACATTTACATTTACATTTAGTTATTTAGCAGACGCTTTTGTCCAAAGCGACTTACAGAACACAGGGTTGAAACAGGACCCTGGAGCAATGAGGGTTAAGGGTCTTGCTCAAGGACCCACATTGGTAACTTCAGTGGACCTGGGATTTGAACCCTCAACCCTTAGATTGACAGTCCAATGCCCTATCCACTGCGCTAACACTCCCACACATACACAGACTATATAAGAGAAATTTAGAGCAGCCAATTCCACTTGAATCCATGGTTTTTGCAGTGGGATGAAACCAGTAAAAACCCACACGGATACAATGAAAACGGGGTACCTTCACCCAAATCGGGATTTGAACCTGCATTCACAGCACTGAGAGGCGAATGTGCTAACCACTCCACAAGGTGGCGTCATTAGTTAGCTGTGTCTAATAAAGTGCAGAGAAGTCCAGCAGCACTGCTGCATCTGTTTCACTTGTACAGCAAAAAAAAAAAACACCAACAAACCATCACCAAGTGTACATAATGAAATGGTGGGTGTAAATACATAAACTATCTAATAAACTTTAAAAAAATTATTGATACAGATTATCTTTGGTATATGAAGAGTTTCTAAAGCGTTTGTCAATATGATGATGGTAATCAACAGGACCACTGTGGCAAAAATAATAAATTGACTTAATGTTTGTTTCACTTATAAAAAATTACCATATTCAAACACATGATTCACATATATTGCGTTTTAAGCAGATGTTAATGACTAATGCCTAAACAAGTCTCAGATTAGTGCTTTATTGTTTCTATGAAGAAATTTCTCAGCCACCAAACACTACACGACACAAACTAAATTGCACAGTCTTTATAATATTTTATAAATATAAACATGATTTACTTTCATTAAAAGTAATAAAGGTCACCACCTGAATTTAACTGGGATTGCTGTAGTTGCTAAAGTCTGGGCTTTGCAACATTATGTTCCCAAAGAATGAGGTTAACTGACTTCCTAAATTTGGGCCAGTCGTAGGCTTGAGGCTAAGAAACCAACCTGGTGATCTGAAGGCGCATGGGACATTTTCCAAAATGACTATGCCAGCTATCATACTAAAATTGTGAAAGAGTCATTCAGAAAGCATGAGTGATCATTTTCACAAATGGACTCTCCACCACTGAGTCCAGACCTGGAACCCCATTAAATTCTTTGGGATCCATCATCAATAAAAGACCATGGAAAATAATAATACAACTCTGGATGGAAATAAATGTTACATTGCAGAAGCTTGCCATAGAGAATGCCTGTAGTCAAAACTAAAGGTGGTCCAAGAAAATATTAGAATATAAGGTTTTATGACACCCCATAGTTAGTTGGTCTTCTTGCAGCTATATCAGCGTCTGAGCTTCTGGAAACTGGAAAATCATGGCTTACGTTCTCTGTTCTAGGTCATTCTAAAAGTGTTGAATGGGATTTAGGTCAAGTTCTTCTACATCTAACTTACCCAACCATGTTGTTATGGACCTTACTGTGCGCACTGTGAGAGTCATGTTGGAAAGGAAAGGGCTCTTCCCAAATTGTTCCCACAAAGTTGGAAGCATAGAGTTCTCTATAATTCAAAGCTAAGTTTTATAAACCTGAGACTAAATTACAAGAAAAAATCAGTAGAAAGGCTAGTGGATTTTTGTAGCCAAATGCCAGACATTTTTTTGAGCACTCCCAATTTTTTGTTGGCTTCAGTTATCTTAGGTGTGATGTAACAGCATGACATCTGGGAGACGTAAACTATTTACCAGAAAGGGAGGAAATGAAACAAATGTGTCTTAAAATATTGATATGCCTGACAGTAATTATAAATTTTGTTTATCAGCATACTTTGTTAGTTTTAGTCACTCTGTTCTCTAAAAATAAGGAACCCCAATTGTTACACTGCTAAAAGTGGATCAAACACAGGAATACTAGTTCTCTAACACCTCAGTGTCACTGCTGGACTGCAAAAGGTTTTTTAGTAAAACGTTTAGTCACCAGCATTCTGTAGGCAGCATCATGTGAGCATTTCAGGATGATCAACAAAAAATGTGCAGCAAAATATGAGCTACCCACCTCTTCTTCTTTTTCTCCTTCCCCAATTTTTCATTACACTTAAGCATGTAAATTTATTCTTAAGCTTCTGCATACAGCAGGTGATTCAATTACTTAATTAATGCTGTCACACTCCGTCATCCTCTATAAGGAACATGGTAATTTCATATAAAAATATACATATTACACTTGGGCTGCACGGTGGCTTAGTGGTTAGCACATTTGCCTCTCAGCGCTGGGGATGTGTGTGACTGTGTGAATGAATGTGTACCCAGTGATGGATTGGCGCCCTGTCCTTGGTGTATCTGCCCAACGCCCGAGATGTTCTCCACCCCCCCCAACCCCCCCGCCCCGCGACCCT
>JAOUQT010313314.1:0-25733 GCA_025769995.1 Xyliphius kryptos | reverse complement strand
CCACTGAGCCTTGGTCCTCCCAAGGTTTCTTCCTAAAATAACATCATTACAGGGAGTTTTTTCTTGCCACTGTCGCTGGCTTGCTCTTTGGGGGTTCAGGCTTTGGACTCTGTAAAGCTGCTTTTTGACGACACACTGTTTTAAAAAGATCTATATAAATAAATTATTTGAACTTGAATTTGTATATCTAACAGACTGCATCAGACATCGTATAATGTCCATGACTCTAAAACACATCAGCATCAGAGAGTGGTAGCTCAGTGCTTAAAGCATTGGGCTAGCAATCTGCAGTTTGTGGTTTAAAATCCCAGGTCCGCTGAAGTTACCAATATGGGTCCCTGAGCAAGGCCCTTAACCTTCATTGCTCCAGGGATTCTGTTTGTAACTTTGTGTTCTGGCGCCAACTATTATGTGGGATACTTGTAAGTCAAAAGCGTAAGATACTTGGCTAAAAGCATCCGCTAAATGACCAAATGACCACAACCACAATGTCACTGCAGGACTGAGAATTATCCACCATGGTCCATGGTACTGATCAGCGAACAGAGTAAAGAGAAACAATAAAAAGAACAGATGGACTACAGAATGTATTGGAACTCTAAGATAGACCTTAATGATGAAACAAGGAAGTGGATCTAATAAAGTGGCCGCTGAGTGGATTCTCCTTGTTTGTGATTAAAATGAGGTTCTCTCTTTCTAAACCTCCACCCATTTATCTCAAGCAGCAGTGACGTTTCCAAGCACCCATGATTCCTGGACATGTACCAGGACTTAAACCCGCTCCTAATTTACTGAGCCACCAGCCAGTCTAAACGGTGCTGCGCCACCAGCCGTAAGAATCGTGCCCAGCTTACTGAAAAAGCAAGGCTTGTCGATTGGTATTCTGCCGAGCAGGAAAGTGCTGGTCCCAACTGAAACAAGCTGTATAATGGATGAGCGGGAGTATGTCAGTCACCCAGAATGGCCGTCCCCTCCCCGAAACGTACGGCCGTCACTCTCGGTCTTAATGAAATATTCAGCCTGTTGGTGGATCGAGTTAAACGTACTTAGCCACCTGTTTCTTGGTAAGGAACGTGATGATACACACAGGAACCTCCTGTTAGTTTTCCTTGGCCTGTGGTCAACTGAACAAAAGAGAAGGTGGAGGTGATGGGATTTCAGTTCAACAAGGCGAGAGGGAGGAAAATAACATCAGGCGTTACTTTGTATAGCAAATAAAAGTGATGCATGCCGTCCTATCCCTCCACCCAGCAGCTCGCTGACGGTCCTCCAGGGTGAGAGTAAGCAGAATGGCCCTGGCAGGGAAAAAAAAAACGTGGTTGACATGCAGGGTTCCTGATAGCATCTCAGCCCTACAGTTGTTAAATGTCAGCTGGTGCAGAAGGAACAGGACGTGCTGTCAGTGTCGGCGTGTGGAAAGCCATTCGCTCGAACCTAGTGCACCGCCACCCAGCCAAACACACAACAATACGAAGCTTCCCTTGTTTGACATCTGCTGTCATGCCAGCCTGATTTATTCTGGCAGCATCCTCCTGGCGGTGTCACCTCCGAAGAGATGAGGACAAACCGAAGTGGGCATGCCTCTGATTTTACCTCGCTTGTCAACAGGCCCACTTCCTAAACATGCCAGGGATCAAGAGGGGATGGGTGCTGAAGCAGGCTAAAGAAAGAAAAGGGAGGAGGGGGGAAGGACAGGGATGTAAATGGCACCCACCTACCTGAAGATCCCTAATTAACTATTTTAATTGGCACCCCATTCGCAAACAGCTCTCCTCACCCTCTTCAAGGAAGCAGAAGTCTGGCCATCATCCAGGATCATACTGCCCACTATCGCCGCCTCTCAAAACTTCAAAAAATCCTATCGATGTATGCCGAAGGTGGGCCTCCGCTCCCTAAAGTGGGTCGCCGTTGGGCTCCTCGAAGGTTTAATTGTGATTCACGCTATTACTCTGCACAAATTGTATCTTCTGAAATGCCTGAGCTCTTAAGCCATGTCCATAATATTCCCCAAGGTCTTGACTGCCAGTCTCACGTTCTGTTTACCTGGTTTCCTGATTAGCCGAGACCAGTCCGGTGGAGAAAATAAATCTATTTGGTTCTAGAAGCTTAGTTAGCACTTAGCTCAGTTTGCAGGCTCCTTCCTCTCACTTTTTTTCAACTGCATGTCTCCGTGATTTATTATAAAAGCCTTTAAAGTCGTTTTTTTTTTTTTTTTGCGCAGCTCCTGTGCGCCGGTCCTGACAGCTGAGCATCCCGTCAGTCAGATGAAGGCTCTGTGATTGACCTGTCTGTCTCGCCTTATTCTCCCCAGATGCCACACTTTAGAGAAACCAAATCACTCTTTTAAAACTAATACTTCTGCTGCAGAATGATTTCGGTCCGCTGTGTCTGTGATTTATTCATCCTGGGAGCAGTTTAAACTTCTGGGAGGTCATGACATCGAGCAGCGATTAGGAATCAATCAGGAACCGTTAATTTAATCCGGTGCAGCGTTGGGATATCCCGAGTCAGGAGGACAAACCAAATTTATTTTATTACAGCCAGTTCAATTCCACTGTAACTTTGTTGTATTTCGCTGGGGAGAACAGTTTAAAAAAATACAAAAAATATTCACTACGTCATGCTGTATGCTTCCAATTTTGAAGCAACAGGTTGGGGAGAGGGGCAGCGCAGTGACATGGCGGTTAGCTGGTCTGCCTCTCAGTGCTGGGGATCCAGGTTTTTAATCTTGATCTGGGTGGAGTTTCCATGTTCTCCCCATGTCTGTGTGGCTTTTCTCTGGGCTTCTCTGGTTTCCTTCGACAGTCCAAAAACATAGATTTAAGGTAAATTGGATGCTCCAAATATTTCCTGGACGGCATGGTGGCTTATTGGTTAGCACGTTCGCCTCTCAGCACCGGGGAGTCCTGGTTCTAATTCCAATCTGGGTCAAGTGTACATGTTTTCTCTGCGTGGGTTTCCGCCGGGTTCTCTGGTTTCCTCCCAGGGTTCAAAAACATGAATTCAAGGTTCATTTGCTGCTCTAAATTGCCCATATAGTCTGTGCGTCTAAGCGTGTGCTCAGTGATGGATTGGTTCACTGTCCTTGGTGCATCTATCTGCCTAGTAAAAGATTAAGCAGAAGAAAATGAATGAATAAATATTTTGTCCAGTGAATCCATCCTGCAGGACTGCAACAATATCAGTGTCAAAGAAGTCCAGGTTCCATCCCATAATTGTCGTAGCCACAGTGCCCCGGCAGTGCCATGGACAATGCTAAAGACACCAAGATGACGGGTATGCATGACACACAGTGCAGCAGGTGACTCCACCCAGTGCAATTGGGTGGTCATGGGGAACCCCCTGCGACCCTAATTGAGGATTAAGCAGAATTAATATATATTCTTTCTTTAGTCCATGTGTGTGACTAAGTCTGTGCACAGTGATGGAATGGCACCTGAAACCTTCTCCCCTTGGTAGGTAAGGGGAACCCACCCTGCAATCCTAATAGAGGAAGGTCCTTTCCCTGTTTAAGGTCCTTTCCCTGTTTTAGCCTGACTGTGACTAAGAGCAACTGACTGACGCACATAGAACCCTGACCTCAACCCGATCTAACACTTTAGGTCGAGAGCCAGGACGTCTCACCCAACATCGGTGTCTGATCTCTCACAGAAACACCTCCAAAACAGGGGTGTGACTTTAACTGGGGTGTAAAAAAAAGCTCCAAGGTGCCAGATGCCAAAATGTAAGGGGTCTAATCATCTAACCCTCAAGACTGTAGACATTAAAACGTATAATATAAATAGAATAAAAATTCTGGGTTTTTACAATTCTCCAATGAGTTTCCATGCAATCCGCTGGAACATTTTACATTTGTACACATTGCTGTCAGTGTTTAAACACAAAGCCACCTTGCGCTACATCATGTTTGTTAATCGAGTCCCAGGGCAATGCGGGAACAGAGCCGTGATTGGCTTTCGTAATGGTTCATGATTATTATTTGCTCTGGGTGCCAGTCTCCCACATGCACCAGACTGTTGGTCCAGGACCACACACTACGAAAGCTGTTTCTGTGGCACGAGGCCCCGATCCACTCTGTTAGCTTGCCAACTGAGAAACAAAATGGTCTGGACAGATACCTCAATAAGCTTGGAGCGTCTCTCAAACTAGCTTCTCCTACCTTTGTCTCTCACTGTCCATCTTACCTCCACTGAACTCATTCTTCCTGCTTTCTCTCTCCTCACAGCATTTTATCATCTGTTGTCCCTCACTTATTTATCAATGAACTGGTCCTTCAGCATATCCTTTGTGGAGATGCAGTTGACTGTGCGCACCATCTCCCCACGTCTGCTTTAGTTTACACCTGACTCATGATGCTCTGCAGAGTTGACCCTCTTTAATGGCATTATTTCACTACTGCTCCAGAACCACTGAACTCTCCACCCACCATGACCAAAGCAGGTTTTCATTATTCTCCCAGGACCCTCCCATCACTCCTGGCACCAAGGTCCACAAGTCCATCTGTGCTCGCCGCTCAAGCCATACAAACACAAGTGCACACTGCCAAAAGAGGGACGGAGGAACAGAAGCAGTGCAACATCCTGTAAACAGTCCTTATCCCTCCCGAAGGACACGCTGTCGTCACAAGCTAGAAATTCAACAGAAGGCTTTCTTTTAAGCCTTAAAGCTTTGAGCACAACTCACGATATTCTTCTAACAGCCAACAGCCAAAATCTGATCTGCAAAATTAACCAAAAATAAAGATAAGGACATTTTTTAACCACAAACTCTTTATAAATGAATACCTGTACCCATACTTAATCATACAAATAATCAGTTCCCGCCAATCAAATCACACCAGTCCAAAATCATCAACTACACAGATTGGGTTCTCATTATCTTTTACTTAATCCTATTCTAGGGTAGTGAGGTAGGGTTCCCCATGCCCATCCAAGGGAGAACATTTTTGGGAGTACAGCCAGGATGCCATACCCTTGTTGGGCACACAATCAAGTTCAAGTAATTTATTTACATAGCACTTTTTACAACAGTGTGTTGTCACAAAGCAGCTTTACAGAGTCCAAAGCCTAAACCCCTCAAAGAGAAAGCCGAAGTGACAGTGGCAAGAAAAAACTCCCTGTAATGATGTTATTTTAGGAAGAAACCTTGGGAGGACCAAGGGTCAATGGGGAACTCATCCTCCTTGAGCGGCCAGGCAGCATCAGAGTAGGACAGCAATGTACAGACACACCGACACATACTCTATAGAGGAAAAATTTACCTTAAATCCTTGTTTTTGAAGGAAGGAAACCACAGAACCCGACTGATTCATTACATCTCCTTCCATGTTCACCCCAAAGATGGAGTGGTGTGGAAACCAGGACTCTCTTTGGGTCAGTCAAGTTCCTCCACACCAAACTCTTTAATTAATCCACAGAGGCCCAGTCCTGGCCTTCCTTCTCCAAACTTTTTCTACAAAGATGGGAGCATACAGATTTCAAAATGCACAGCCAGATGTTTGATGTTATAAACCTGTGACATTGGGACTAAACAGTAGACCTTAACTGTAGTCCATCTCGTGTATGTGTGAGATGCTGCTGTAATAAAGGAAGTGCTTCACATTACAATAACACCGCAGACAAAAACCATGTCGACTGTTCGCGCTTCTCATCAACTGAGTGCAGAGTCCATGGTAATTACACCTGGGTGAAGCCCCGACTAATTGGCTGCTTAATAATATACACGCTCGTTAATTCCCCTCAGAAGCAATTTAAACCCAGCGAGTGGGTCCTCGTCTCCAATCTGGGATGAAACGGGATCAGATTACCGTCGTCGCCACCCGGCCTGTCGCTCCCTCCGCTGACACGAACAGCCTTGTTTACAGGAAACAAACGGCAAATGAGTAAACAAAAGCAAGGGTGGGGATGGAGAGAGTGGGGTGGGAGTGGGGGGGACTCTGGTTAATGCAGACGCCATGCAATCAGAGTAGAACTAATTTCAAACATGTCAAGCTTGAAATTACTACACAGAGTCTGCCAGGAAATATGGATGTTTGTTTACGACCCATATCAGAAGGGAATCGGGGATTTAGAGAGTAAATACAGCGTTCGCAATGAGGCGCGGTAATTAGAACGGCAATGCCGCCGTCTTTGTGGAGGTCAGAGATGGCTTCCAGAATAAAGATCCTTGTGGCTCGGTGGATCACTCCTGGATTTCGGGGGTGTGAGCTGAGTGCAGATGTAAATACTGTTTGTAGTTACATTTTCCATCGCAGAGTTCCAACACACGGAGCTGAGGAGGCGGAACCACGGAAAGTCAATCATTTTACCTCCATTGTTTTGATTGAGTAGTCCCTATCATGCCTTTATTTGGCACGTTGGGTTTAATAATTATTAAAATATATAATAATTAAACCCAAGAGTGGTAGCTCAGTGGTTAGGGTGTTGGACTATCAATCAGAAGGTTGGAGGTTCAAATCCCAGGCCCACTGAATTTACCAATAGGGGTCCTTGAGCAAGATCCTTAGCCCTAATTGCTCCAGGGTCCTGTCTCAACCCTGTGTTCTGTCCCCAACCAAGTTGGGATACTTGTAGGTCACTTTGGATAAAAGCGTCTGCTAAATGTAAATGTAATGTAAATGTAATATATATATAATTTTTAATCACTGTTTTTTATTTTGCAGATGCTTCCAAGTGAGAACAGCCCAAACAAACAGCAGTACTGAATTTATTTTTAGAATAAGCACTGAAGTACTAAATGATGTAACTGAAGAACATCAAAAATACAGGTTGGGCCATAACTATGGATACGCCCTGATAAAATGGAAGTCGTTGCTGGTATCACCTTGCCGTTTGTGTCATATTAGTACATGGGAGGGGGAAAACATTTGAACCCGGGTGACACCCATGGCGGCCATCTGCAAAGCTGTAGAAAAAATGCTACCACATACCACCAGAAACACAGATATAGGAGGCCTGAGGTAGAATTTCTTTTGCAGTATTGCTCTCAGAAGTATTGTGTTGATAATTCAACACAATGGGCAGCACTTTGAGCACATCTTTTAGTGGGTTATTGTCGTTGCTCAATGTCACAAACGTGTCAATAACTCGATGATGAATAATGCTATGTTAAAAATGAACTCCACACATATTGGGATTCCAACTGGGATTCTCCAGCTCTGAGAGGAGAACGTGCTAACCACTAAGTCACCAATATTATTATTATTATTATTAATACCAACTATTACATATACAACCAGTCCCTTGGACTTCTATCTGTGGGGCCATTTGAAGGCTATGGTGAAGATCCAGGACGTGGGGCAGTTGAAACAACAGACACAGGAGCCTTGTGGTAGCATTTTTTCTGCAGTCTTGCTCTCGGTGTGTCAAGAGTGGGAGAAGAGAATCGCATTAACAATTCAACACAATGGGCAGCACTTTGAGCACATCTTTTAGTGGGTTACTGTTGTTGCTCCATGTCTCAAACATGTCAATACCTTGACAATGAATTAAAGCTACTTTAAAAATTGCACACTATTGTTTTTCTTGTACAATTCTCTATGTGTTTAATGTGCCACATGTCCCCTTTCCAATTAAAAAAAAAGTAAAGTTGAATTCAAAATGGCGGCTTAGCAGATGCCGGCCATGGGCGTCAACGGGCCTCAAATTTTATCAAGGTGTATCCATACTTATGGTACACCGTGTATTTCTAACTCTTGGATTTAGCAGATGTAAATAACGTTGTGGGTGACACGGTGGCTTAGTGGTTAGCACATTCACCTCTCAGCGCTGGGGATTCCCGGTTCGAATCTCAAGCTGGGTTGAGTTTCTATGTTCTCCCTGAGTTTGCGTGGGTTTCCTCCGGGTTCTCCGGTTTCCTCCCACATTCCAAAAACATGAAGGTAAATTGAATGCTCTAAATTGCCCTGTATAGTGTGAGTATGTGTGTGTGACTGTGTGAATGAGTGTGTACCCAGCGATAGAGTGGTGCCCTGTCCTGGGTATATCTGCCCAGCGCCCGAGACGTTCTCCCCTGGATGGGCATGGGGAACCCCACCGCCACCCTCACAAGGAATTAGCGGAAAATAATGAAAAAAAAATTAATAAAAAATAATGTTGCTTTTGTAGTTACACTGTCTATCGTAGGGTTCCGGCACACAAGAGCTGAGAAGGCTGAACCACAGACAGCCAATCATTTTTACCTGCATTGTTTGAATTGCTACTTCTATTTCTACCATCACCACCACCACTACTACATCATCTACTAATGCCACTTCCACCACCACTACAAATATAACTACTACAAATTATACTACAACTATTACCATCATTAATACCCATCATCAGTGTTGCTGCTCTTCATCATCAATATTAAACCTGGAATGAGACTTGGGATGAAGGTCCTGTTTCAGAGTCTTTAACTACCTGATGTTTCTTCAGTCTATTGCTTTCTACATTTTCTTACTGCTCCCAGTCGCTGGTTCATGGTGGGTAACTATAGAAGTGTTCAATGTGCCACTCTGTGCCTCGGGTTCTGCAGTACAACTCCAAACTCAATTTCAATTTCAATTGACCTTGATACTTGTATATTTAGAGCTGACAGTCATTAAAAAGCACACATGCGTGCATGTGTAAAACCATCCAGGTGTAATGTTCTCTGAAAGTCACACAGACTTTCTTGAACTTTCATTATCCATAATTCCAGGTCCAAATGTGTTCAGTGAATTGAGATTGGGAACGCTCTCAAGGAATCACAAAACAAAATGAAGAATGATTTACACTGGGAGTGACACAGTGGCTTGGTGGTTAGCATGTTCGCCTCTCAATGCTAGGTATTCCTGGATCAAAACCCGATCTATGTGAAGTTTCCATGTCCTTCCTGTGTTTGCAGGCATTTCCTTCAGGATTCTCGTTGTTAGGACACCCTTGCTCAATTGTGATGCACATCTGAAAAACGTTATACTAATAAGTGAACATGAAAGGGAGCACAATATTCTAGGTTAGTTTAGTTTCTAAAGCATCAGCAGTTGTTGGCTTGCTTACAGGCTCAAAATGGCCAGAATGTAACCATTTTCTTTAGAGATCCTTCAGTCCATTGTTGTGTTAAGGAAGGAAGGCTACTCAATGTGGGATATTACCAAGAAAAAGCCATACCTTACACTGTCCCATCGCAATCTTTTTTTTTATTGGCCAGTGTGATGTATGGCTGGCAGCACGGTGGTTTGGTGGTTAGCATGTTCGCTTCTCAGCGCTGGGGATTCCCGGTTGAAATCCCAATTTGGGTGGAGTTTCCATGTTCTCCCCGTGTCTGCATGGGTTTCCTCCCGGTTCTCTGGTTTCCTCCCACATTTCAATAACATGGATTTAAGGAAATTGATTGCTCTAAATTGCCACATATTGCGTGAGTGAGTGTGTGCCCAGCGATAGATTGGCGCCCTGTCCTGGGTGTTCCTGCCCAGCGCCCGAGACGTTGTCCCCTGGATGGGCATGGGAAACCCCACCGCGACCCTCTTTGAGGATTAGGCGGAAGATAATAAATGAATAAAAGAATGTGAGGTATGGCTTTTTCTTAAAAATTCTGCCATGAAGTCCAGCATCCTGATGTCGCCTCTTGACCATTTGATGGTCTTTCATTTAGTTCAGCCGTCAGTTGACAGCTTGTAAGGCGTCTTTCTCTCAAACTGCACAGTTGTGCTTCGAAGGGAGTAATTAACAGCATGGTAAGATATTTTCAGTTTCTTGGCAATATCTCTATATATTGAGTAGCCTTCCTTCCTGAACACAACAATCGACTGACGGGTCTCTAAAGAGGGACTGACAGGTTTCTTTCTGGCCATTTTGAGCCTGTAAACAAGCAAATAGCTGCTGATGCTTCAGATACTAAACTAACCTAGAATGTTGTGCTTCCTTTTATATTTTTCAGATGAATCCCTTTGGAATTTAAAATTGAGAAAGGGTGTCCTAACAACCAATTAGCCCAATAACATCCTTAACTTGGATTGGCGACCATAACAGGAGATTTAGGCAGAGGATTGAATTGCTAATTTGCTCTATTCAAAAATAGACTTTAATATAATTCGTTTTGTTCTTTAAAAATCACCTGATACACTGAAATTAATTGGAAAATGGACTATATTGTTTGTGAATTGCATTGTGATCCTAAATTTGCAAATGATCCTAAACTTTAGAGCGGTAATGTACATGTGAACACTATTAACCCCTTCTACATCAGTACCCAACCTACCAAATGCTTGGTTGGAAATCTATAGGTTTAGTTTAAGACTCCACAGAATGTGAAGCTGAGCGCGGTCATGTCGAGGCACCCTAAGGTAGACGGCCAAAGTCTTGGATGGTTGATTGATCTGCGATTACCCTCATGGGCGTTTTTTTCTCCTGCTTCACTCGCCTCTCTTTGAATGGAGGTGTGTTCAGAAAGCTGGCCTCCCTGCGTTTCATCTTTTTATCTTTGGCCGTTTTTTTAAGCCTCGACATGAGCTCCTTGTTGCACATGAAAGCGAAGCAGGAAGCCTTTTGCCCAAACATGGGCTGTCTTCACTTAAAAGCAGTCTATTCAGAGGCGATGATCCCTGTTGGTAAACACAGAGGGGCCGGAATGAAAGCGGAGAGGTGTGGGCAGTTTTTCTTTCCTCGGCAGTCTTTTTGTAAACTCTGATCTGGGAACGTGCACCACAAAGGAGTGCAGAACAAACATACCACCGAAGAAGAAAGTACGGCGGGCTTTTATGCCACTTTGCTAAGTGGTAACAAAAGATGGGAGGGGGGACCCCTTTTTGAAGTTTGCACATGGACAGGAGTGGATTAGGAGGCTGACTCTGACATTTGCACACTCTGTTTTCCTCGCCATCTGTGCTTTCGTTCGGATTCCGCTCTCTTTTCTCAGGTAAAGGACACTTTGCTTAGCGACAGGTAAACTGCAGGTGTGTGGGTCCCGAGAGGCGCTTCCCTAAATGGCACCCGGCGCACACGCACTCCTACGAGGCTCTCGGGACCGGCACGTTCCCGTACCGTTCAATCATTCCACGTTCTCCGCCGCCTCCAAATTCTAGCCGCTTCCCTGAAGTAATGGGAACAAAGCCCTGGGGAGCGTGCGTGTACGGCCTCGGTGGGCCACCGGCTCTTAAAAACAAAGACAGCGAGGACAGAAGTGGGAATAATATCCACTTAAAGGCTGGCAACCGATGACAACGCCGGCTTTCTTATGCTAATTTGGTCCGCGATGATAACATTCTGCATATATTTCCATCTGAGGAATTCAAATGTGCTTTAACATCAACTGCCAGGACCTTTTTTATCCCCCTGCTGTTCTGTTTTTAGCTCCGTTAACAGCGACCCAGCGACTACGCTGCTGCACTGAGTGCCACCATGTGATGTTAACACAATTCAAAAGAAAGGCTTTTGATCGTGAAATAAAATGTTATATTTAAACTTCACTCTGTTTTTGGGTTAAATGATTCAGGAATGTGTGTTAAAGAAAATAATGATAATATTTTCTGTGGTTGCTAGGAGCTGATGCTGGATGAGACGCCCTGCTGGACTAGTTCTTCCCTAAAGTGTTTAGACATCTACAGCTACGGGAGCTTTATACAAATTTTTTGTTCCAAAATGCTCCTCACTTTGCAGCCTTAACAGCTTCTATTCTCATCTCATTGTCTTCTGATTAATCCTCTACTAGCATTACGGGGGGTTCCCACGCCCATCCAGTGGAGAACGTGTCGGGAGCTGGGCAGATACACCCAGGAGAGGGCACATAGGGTCAATTTAGATTTACCTTGAACCCATGTTTCTGGACTGTGGAAAGAAACCAAGAAGGGAGAACATGGGAACTCCACCAAAATTGGGATTTGAACCTGGATCCCAAGTGCTGAGAGGTGGATGTGCTAACCAATACACCATAATGCCACCCAACTTTTATTCTCCTGAGAGGAATTTTGTCCGCAAGTATTTATGGGTGTGGCTCACAATCTCCATTTCAATTCATCCCAAAGTTGTTGCATGGATTTGAAGTCAAAGCTTCAAAATCCTGAGAAAATCACTTTGGGATTTGTTTTTTTGCTGAAAAGTTCCTCAGCAACTATCGAGAACCAAACTCCATCGAACAAGAATCTTCCATTAGATCACAGAGAGATAAAGAGCAGCATGTCATTGAAAATCATCTCCTGTATCAATCGGATCTTCTCTGATCATTTCAGTGAAGCCAGTGATGACATCACCATGACGATAAAGCGTTACCATGACAACTGGTGACTATGCTAGGGAACTGTTGCTGGACACTAATATGAGACGATGCATTGGACGTTAATTCCAAAGCGAAATCATCATCTGGAAACTTTGATCTCAACATGAGAGTGAATGTCATGTTGTAGAGGAGGATCATGGGAAAAAGTGTTAACGTTCGTTTTAACTGCATGCAATATAATAAAAAAACTAAAACCAGCTCAGGACTTTTCTAAGAAAATGTTTGCGTGTGTGTGTGGGGGGGTGGGGGGGGTGGCTGTGTGTGTGTGTCACTGACTGCTCCTTATGGCACCAGCAGCATCATGCACCTGTATTACACTCCGTGGCGTTGGCCTGTGTTTGGTCCCAGAGGAAAACACCTTTGATCTGGTGCATGTCACAACAGGAAGGAGATTGCCCTGTCCTTCCTGTTTAAGATTCCGTACTGCTGACATCTGCCAGCTGTGCTTCAGCTCTGCAAACACACACTCAGCACTGAAGATTTCACACAATCTTACACAATCCCACCCTGAGCATTATGTTTTAAGCAGTTGTGGCTCTACATGTCAATCGGGGAAGGATGATGATTGGATAACAAATTCACAAATTTTAAAGTTATTTTTATTAATGCAGGTGAATCACTCAGGTAATCGCTCCAAAAATGTGTTTTATCCTTTTGTATTTTGAGAACCTTCACTACTATTATTACTGTGTTATGTATTTATATATAGGTAGGTAGATAAGAGGATGTGTAGGTAGGTAAATAATTAGGTGGGTAGGTGGGTAGGTGGGATGTAAAAGGGTAAATAAATGGGTACAGTAGGTGGGTAGGTAAGTAGGTAAAGTAGTAGGTAGGTGGGTAGGTAAATAGGCATGTGGGATGCATGTGGGTAGATAATTAATTCTGATGTTATGTAAGTAGGTAAATTAGTAGGTAAGTGGGTAAAAAAGTAGGTAGGTCGTAAGTAGGTAAATAGGTAGGTGGTATGCAAGTTTATAAATATGTAGGTAGGTGGGTAAATAAGTAGGTAGGTGGGTAAATAAGTAGGTGGTATGCAAGATTACAAATAAGTAGGTAGGTGGGTAAATAGGTAGGTAGGTGGGTAAATAGGTAGGTGGTATGTATGTTCGTAAATAAGTAGGTAGGTGGGTAAATAGGTGGGTAAATAAGAAGGTGGTATGCGAGTTTACAAATAAGTAGGTAGGTGGGTAAATAAGAAGGTAGGTGGGTAAATAGGTAGGTGGTATGTAAGTTCGTAAATAAGTAGGTAGGTGGGTAAATAAGTAGGTGGTATGCGAGTTTACAAATAAGTAGGTAGGTGGGTAAATAAGTAGGTAGGTAGGTAAATATGTAGGTGGTATGCAAGTTTGTAAGTAGGTAGGTGGGTAGGTACGTAGGTAGGTGGTATGTATATGGGTAAATAAGTAGGTAGGCCAATAAGTAGGTAAAAAAGTAGGTAGGTGGTATGCATGTGGGTAGACCAGCAGTTTGGATGGCATGTATGTAAATACATAGGTAGGTACGTAGGTGGGTAAGTACCTATGATAAATGAGGAAACATTTGGAACCACAGGTACACCTCGTGACATTCTGAGTGATAAACCTGTAAGAATAACAGAGTTAGCTAATGAAGTTTGAACAGTTCTATCGTTCTCACATGGTTCTCTCTGTCTTGTCTGAGAACATGTTCACTTCTCAGCAGGTTTAAACAGCAGGAAAGGGCGAGTGAGCATCTCACCTTCTCCACGTCTTATCTCTGTCGTCTCAGCTGGCATCCATTCAGGTGGCTGGCACCGGGCCATGTGTCAGTGTGTATTACCTCGCTCCCTGACATCTGCTCCTCGGAGAGGTGGAGGTGAAACTGTAATACATTTAGATCTGTTCCCAGATGGAGGTGGGTACCAGATCTGGATGGAAGGAGCTTCTGAGTAGAAACTCAGTCTAACAGAATATGGCAGAGAGATTGTGTGCCTGCCTGAGTGTGTGTGTGTGTGTGTGTGTGTGTGTGTGTGTGTGTGTGTCATACCGCTGAAAAACTTTATCATTTCCTCTGATATGAACCCAGAATAATCAATATTGTAAATAGTGTAACGTTTGGACGCCCAGTGGTCACTGGTTCACAGATTTAGATGATATTTAAATATGCAAATATTTGTGAATTATGCTAATGAGTATGACAATTAATTAAACAGGCTGGGAGACACCCTGAACCTAAACACATGAACGGACACAGCTTTTCCCACTGGCATGTTTTTGGACTGTGGTAGGGTGACTGGCCATGGGGTGATTGCAGTGTTTCACTTTGAGCAGCTCGGTAAAGTAAAGTCCTCTCATGCTCATGATCAAAGCTACCTTTAAAGGTGGAGTCAGTGATCACGGCGTTGGAATCGTAGTCAAATCACCTCCACGTGTTGAAGGTTCATGCATATTTGTCACTTGATGGAACAGTTAAAGTGAGTTCCTCCCGTTCTCTCCTCCACGCAGTGATTTTACACCTCAGTAAGAGCATCGCGTCACAATTACCACAGCGGCCTCATCTGTGCGGCTCAGTATGGCAGCCCCGTGACACGTGATGGGCTCTTGGCCTGAGCCACAAAGCCCCGTCATTATCCTGCATCGTCTGAGGAAACCCATATACACACACACAGAGAGAGAGAGAGAGAGAGAGCTGATGTTGGTGTGACCAGCCGCTGGTCTGCACACTGGAGATTGAAAAATGTGCCGTGACACAGAGGAAGACTCACGACGCTGTGAGGCTGCAATTAACAAGCGCTAGATTAAAAGGATTTGCATAAACTAAAAACAACCCCATTAAGAATGAAGCCTGGTTGGCTCATTTACATAAAGCTGCCATCCAGGTGATTCAGTAACTGTCTAAAAAGCAGGCCAGAGTTACGCTGCGGCTCACTGAGGAACCACTATGCATCGCCCACCACGCAGAAACCACCATGCAGCTGGAGGTCGTATCACCTGAATCTGGACTTCACTACCACCACAATGTCATAATAATGTCAATGTTGCCATAATGGTGGCATTCGCCTCTTAGCACGGGGGGGGTTCAGGTTCGAATCCCGATCTGGATGGAGTTTCCATGTGGTCCGCGTGTGGGTTTTCTATGGTTTCCTCCCAAAGTCCAAAAACATGGATTCAAGGGGAATTTGCCGCTCTAAACTGCCCCTTTATATTGTATGTGAGGCAGTGCCCAGTGATGGATTGGCACCCTGTCCTGGGTGTATCTACCCAGTGCCCAAATGATATGGGGAACCCACTAGCAAATCCCGATCTGGGAAAAATTTTCATGTTCTCCCCATGAGGAGTGGTAGATCAGTGGTTAGGGTGTTGGACTAACAATCACAAGGTTGGGGTTCAAATCCCAGGTCCACTGAAGTTACCAATGTGGGTCCTTCAGAAATTGCTCAAGGACTGGGTCCTTGACCCTCATTACTCCAGGGTCCTGTTTTAACCCTGTGTTCTGACCCCAACTAAGTTGGGATCCTTGTCGCTTTGGATAAAAGTGTCTGCTAAATAACTAAATGTAAATGTCAGTGTGTGTTTTCTCTGGTTTTCTCCCAAAGTCCAAAAACATGGTTTCGAATTTGTTATTCTCAAGTGCCCATGTATACTGTGTGTGTGAGTGTGAGCCCATAGATGGATAGGCACCCTGTGCTGGGTGTATCTGCCCCTCTGCCACCCTAGTAGAGGATTAAGTGAAAGATAATGGCTGTTTGGGAAACACATCTGGTCCACGTTGGGCAAATTTCTGGCACTGATACCTCTAATCTGGTAGGATGGTATAGTGGCTAGCACGTTCATGTCTCAGTGTCAGTGATCCAGGTTCGAATCCCGATCTGGGTCTCCAAGTTCTCCAGTTTCCTCCTACTGTCAAAAAATATGGATTCAAGGTGAAGTGGCTGCTTTATTGCCCCTATGGAAATTGTCCCAATATCATGTGTGTCTATGTGAGTAAATGTGTGCCCAGTGATGGATGGGCACCCCGTTCTGGGTGTATCTACCGGGCGTCCTCTGAATGGTCTCCTCTGGATGAGCACCTCGCCACCCCCCTCCGTCCACGTCCCTAGTAGATAAGATAAGATTCATTTACAGGAAATCAAGTGATGACATCGACAAAGTTAAAGAAATAAAATAAATAGTACTCAGGAATGAAAAAGTACTTTGAAAAACACTATACAGTTTCATAGAGTTGAATAGCTGAAGCTGCCATGTTCTCCGGACCTGCTCTCTCTCCCCCACAGGGCTCTTTAAAGACGCTGCAGAATCTGTGCGGTTCTGTGAGAGACATTCGGTTTGCAGTTCTGCAGAAGTGACCAGATGAAAACAGTTGTTCCTTTAGTTAATGTAAACTCAGCCAGGTGGCTGCTGCAGCTGCGTGTTTAATGCTTTCTTTAAACTTAACATGCAGCAACCAGGGCGCGTGTGTGTGCGTGTGCACACCCACTTGTTCCTAACATCTAATTCAGGTACGGTAAGCATGTCCAGGAGAGATGCTTCATAAAAAAGAAAGGCACTCCGAGCGAGCGGAATAAAAAGCGATGGGAGGGTGAGATGGGAAGCGAAAGACGAAAGAGCAGAAAAGCCCTAGGCGGCACTTCAGCTCGCCCTTCAGCGTGACCCTGGCCCACTCAAGGCATCCGCGGGCCGGGTCGCAGACATAAACACTCACGCAGTGCATCTCCCTGCCTTCCTCTCTGCATTTTCCATTTTTATCTGCCTCTTTGTTCAGGTGCAGGTCGGCTTTCAAGACGCAACAGCAAGAGCGAAACAGCTTTAGAGAACGCCGCCTGGAAACAAAAAGAGAGAGAGGGATGAGTGTTATTTACCAGCCTGCCGTCAGTCGAATCTCTGTAGCTCATTCGCTTGTAATGATTATTATCATTTTAATTTTTCTCGGATCTCAAGATTAGCGGTTACACTGAGTGGAAGTGAGAAGAAACCATCAGTCGTTTAAGGTATTTATTATGGTTAGTATATTAATAGATACAACACAAACATTCCTGTGGACATTTCTATAGAATGCTATAGCCTAACCTGGTCCTTAGACAGAAAAATCCCATGCACTTGCAAATCAGCACGTGTTTGGGACCTTGAGAGGAAACTGAAGCATAGAAAGAACATTCAAACACCACTCTGGCCACCCTACCACGACACGAACCCATCAAACCCTTATATAATGTATTTGTTCTCAGCACAGTACTATATATTATTTATTCTAATTGAATTGTATCCAGGTTACACCCCTTAGTAATCTGTCTCATGGGGTATATCAGTGAGGGGGTGGTCTATAATAGGTGTTTAAGGTCCATAAATGCAGGAATTTGTGAGTTTGGAAAACTAAACTGGCTCCAAAGGGCCGTGACCTTAATCCCACCCAATGATGATCTGGAATGGAAAGTGGAATCTATCACTCACTAACACACACTATATACAGTAGGTGAAATTAAAACGGAGCAATTTAGAACAGCACATTCACCTTAAATCCTTGTTTTTGTAATGTGGAAGGAAACCGTGACCTTAAACTCACCCCACCTTTGGGATAATCTGGAAAATCTTGTAGCAAGCCTTTATCATTGTATCTCATCTAGGGGCAGGTGGGGGGTGCATTCCCCATGCCCATCCAGAATGTTTCGGGTGCTGTACAGGTACACCAAGGACAGGGTATACCCCATGTATACCCCATGAACATCTAGAAAAGAACATTTTGAAGTTTACAGGGACAGGGCGTGTATCTATCGCTGGGTACACACTCGCTCACACAACCCACCATTGGGATGATCTGGAATGGAGACTTTGAACCAGGACCTTTCGTCCAGGAAAAAATTCCAAAATCATGTAGCAAGCCTGTCTTATCTCATTATCTTTGGATTCCTCTACTAGGGTCAGGGGGAGGGGTATTCCCCATGCCCATCTAGAGGAGAAAGTTTTGAGCGGTGGGCAGATACACACAGGACATGGCGCCAATCACAGACTAACACTTGATAAGGGCAATTCGGAGCATCCAATTCACCCTGAATCCTTGTTTTTGGACTGTGGAAGGAAACCCCGACCTAAAACTCACCCCACCTTTGAGATGATCTGGAATGGAGACTTTGAACCAGAACTTTCGTCAAGGTAAAAATTTCCAAAATCATGTAGCAAGCCATTCTCATTATCTTTAGCTTCTTCTACTAGGGTTAGGGGGAGGGGTATTCCCCATGCCCATAGAGAGGAGAACATTTTGAATGCTGAGCAAATACACGCAGGACATGGCGCCAATCTATCGCTGGGCACACAGTCACTTACACAGACACACACTCAATAATGGCAATTCGGAGCAGCCAATTCACCCTGAATCCTTGTTTTTAGACTGGAAACCCCGACCTAAAACTCCAACCTTTGGGATGATCTGGAATGGAGACTGTGAGCCAGAACTAAGGAACCTCCAAAACCTTGAAACAAACCTTTCTTATTTCATCTCATCTAAAGGGCAGTTGGAGGGGTGCGTTCCCCATGCCCATTGTAAATGTTTCGGGCACTGGACAGATACACGTAGGACAGGATGGCAATCTACTTACTCACACAGTCACACATACCGGAGAACCTAAAGAAAACCAAGAGAACCAAGAAACTGCGAGAAATCAAATCCAGAGAAGGATTCGAACCTGGATTGCCGAGACGTGGATGCGCTAACTGCCTCATGTATGTCTTTCTAAACGAGTCCAACCTGTTATGGCTCCAAAGACAGAACCAGCTCAGCGTTAGAACCTACTCCTCCTGAAGGGCCCAGTGAATCTGCACATTTCTTTGTTCATCCTTAGTTTATTTAGCCGGCTTTGCTCCTGGTTACAGCAGAGAGCATCTTTTAGATGATGCAAAGCGCCGTGCCATTGGAATATAAATATATGACCAGTAATCGGTTCTGTAAAGTGCTGTAGAGAACGAGGCTCGTCTCATGAACATCAGATTTCTGAGCTTTAATCTAATCACAGATCATTAATGCGATTTAATTGGAGATTTTTTTATTACACAACACAGAACCACAAACACAGCTAACCTCAGAGTCTATTACCCATAATGCTTCAGCCTCATTGGCTCAGTTGTAATTCAGTTTATTTTTTGCTGATGATGTTGATAAAGACCATATTGCTTTTCTTTTTTCTATTGGATAGAATGTGTGATAGTGAGAGAGAACGAGAGAATGAGCGTGAGAGAGAGGAAGCAGAGGGGCTGTAGAAGATGACCAGGTGATGATGCCCTTAGGCCAACGTGGCCAGACATTTAAAATGAATGGCGTAATCTGGGCCGGGGGGGAGGGGGGCAGATGAGGTCTCAGCTCAGACAGAAACGGAATGAACTTTTTAGCCGCATGTCTTCGAGCACCAACGCGAGAAAGTTAAATCACACTCGGAGTCCTGCAGGGATCGGCTCTGTACACCAAAAGTTTCAGGACAGCAGTTCGGATGATTTATGTTTGCGTTATTATGAATGAAGCACGTCGTAAGGACGCAGCTGTCAATCACCGACTCCAACTTCAGTTTCATTGATACAGGTGTGTAACATAATTTATAAAATGGGTTGTTCCCCTCCTTAAATCTGATTGGCTGGGCCATGACTGTGACATTATAGACAATAACACACACCGCTGAGTGCTTTACATTCAGATCAATGTGTGATATACAATACATTATAGCCCCAAAGTTTTTTTTTTTTTTTTTTTTTTAGAATGGTGTGTTGGTAAGAGTTTTATAAAAGCAAAAAGCTACTCGAGGTTGTGTATTATTGTGAATAAATCACGCAACTGTACTCCACTTTCCGCCGTGCCTAACAACACCTCATTCAATCATTATCTTCCACTTATTCCTTTATGAGGGTCGCGGTGAGGTTCCTCATGCCCATCCAGGGGAGAACGTCTCGGGTGCTGGGCAGATACACCCACGACAAGGCGCCAATCCATCGCTGGATACACACTCACACAGCCACACAGTCATACACACACTATACAGGGCAATTTGGAGCATTCAATTTACATTGAAACCATGGAAACTCCACCCAGATTGGGATTTGAACCAATTGCTGAACCAAATGCCACGTCTTATGCCTTATTGCTTTTTGTATGCTTTTAAAAGTGGGAACAGTATGAGGAAAGCGATTATTGAAGACGTGACTAGTTTGGTGTGGAAGGACACGATTAAATCACACTGACCTTAACGCAGAGAAAAAAAGACTGCAAACTTGTTCCTATTCTAGGTAATCCACCCCAACCCACTTTTTTTTTTTTTAATAAAACAAGGTTTAAGAGGGCATGTCATTATTGTAAATAAATCACAGCAAAGCAGTGTTTCTAGGCACGGCACGTAGCAAAGTACATTTACCATGATTTATTCACAATAAGACACAACCTATAGTGTCTTATTGCATTTAGAAAATGTTACTAACACACTATAATAAAAAAAAAAAAGGTTTGAGTCATAAATGTATTTATTGAAAGCAAAATTGTTAATAATCTGGTTTTCCGTGACGTAATCTAGTCCGGTTTTAAAAGATAACACTGATTGCTGAGTAATAGGATACCGGATCGGATGGCCGAACCATGGGATACACGGCCTCACACCCTTTTTTCCCTGCCAATCCATGGACTATGCACCAAATGACTCCATCCACTTTTTCCATGCCAAACAATGGGATGCGCACGAAAGAGCCCCACCCTCCTTTTTTCTTGACAAACAATGAAATACACGTGACGAAGCCCCACCCCCCTTTTTCCCTGCAGAACCATGGAATACATATGACAAAGCCCCACCCTCTTTTTTAGATTCCAAACCATGGGATACGCACGATAGAGCCCCACCCTCCTTTTTTCTTGCCGAACCATGGAATACATATGACAAAGCCCCACCCCCTTTTTTAGATTCCGAACCACGAGATATGCATGATAGAGCCCAACCCCTTTTTTTCCCTGCCGAACCATGAAATACACATGACGAGGCTCCACCCTTTTTTTCCTGCAGAACCATGGAATACACACGATGAAGTCCCACCCCCCGTTTTAAGTGCCAAACCATGGGACATGGACGATAGAGCCCCACCCCTCTTTTTCCCTGCCGAACCATGGGATACGCACAATGGAGCCCCACTCCCCTTTTTCCTTGTCAAATCATGGAGTCCACATGATGAAGCCCCACCTCCCTTTTCCCCCCGCAGAACCATAGAATACATATGACGAAGCCCCACCTCCCATTTTAGATGCCGAACCATGGCATATGCACAATGGAAACCCACCCCTATTTTGTTTTTGAGCAATAGGATACAGGTTTCTCTTATGATCAAATACTGCTCTCTAGTGGTCAAGTTACAGAACACAGTTTGGTTAAAACATTAGGAAGCATTGATGGCAATGTGAAGCGCATAGTGTGTGTTATTGTTGATAATGTCACAGCTGGACAAACCTCCTCAGCCATAGTACTTGATGAAACCAACAATCGAACTGGGGAACTTCAGGCTGTGAGGTCCTTAACCACAAGTTTTCAACTGCCCCTGAGTGGGGTCAGGCACCGATGTCGAGAGCTTTCTATCACACCTGTACATGTCTTAGTAGACATTACACATGGTTATGTGTGAAGATTTTTTAAAAAAGGCCTTCCCCAAACTATTTTCATCATGTTAGAATATAGTTGTTCTGAATGCAGGACTGTGTGCTGAAATCTATCCAGCTGTGACACTGAGACTGAATTCAATCCTGGTGGATATTATTCTCCTCTGCTGGAAACATAAATTATATCCCATAATATATAATTAACAGTGTGTAATTAATGATGGTTTCTGATTTTATTTTGGAAGAGTTTACCCTGACCCGGGTTCATGACGTCCATCACAGCACATCACACACTCACTCCATCATTCACACACACACCTGAGGGTAATTTAGAGCAGCCAATCCACCTACCTTCCAAAGTCCAAACAGACAGTAGCCGGAGGCAAGGATCAAACCCGCCCGCTCCTGGGAACCATGCAGCAGCAAAACAACCCGCTGCAAACCTCAGAAAGGTCCTGGTTAAAGGGAAGAGGAACCGTGGCGTCTAACTGGAATAAACTGTTATATAAATGACATTTATAAAAACTATAAACACTGTGAGGATCATAAACAGTAAACATCATCATAATCACGGTCCATTTGATAGCTTCGTTACCATGGAGATGGACTCTGTAGGTCTATAGTCACATTCTGTAGTCCATCTGTTTCTTTACATACTCTGTTAGTCCCCTTTACTCTGTTCTCCAATGATCATTACAATGGACAGAGCTGGATTATTAGGAAAGTGCTGCAGCTACGACAATTATGGGATGAAACCTGGATTTCTGTTGGACCGGTGGCTTTGCAGTCCTTTGATTTTTAAACTATCTGTAAGGAAGATGAGACCCCCACTGAGCCCTGGTCCTGAAAAGGATAAGCAGATAAAACCCCACCCCCTTTTTTTCTGCCAAACTATGGAAAACGCATGACAAAGCCACACCCCCTTTTTAGATGCCAAACCATGAAATACGCAGGATAGAGCCCCACCCCTCTTTTTTCCTGTCGCATCATGGAATACACATGGCGAAGCTCCACCCCTTTTTTCCCAGACGAACCATGGAATACATACATAGCAGCCCCACCCCCCTTTTTCCTTGCCGAACCACAGGACACACACGACAGACCCCCACCCCATTTTTCCCTGCCGAACCACAGGATATGCACCACAGAGCCCCACCCTCATTTTTCCCTGCCGAACCAGGGGATAAGCACGATAGAGCCCCACCCCCTTTGGGGATACGCACGATGGAGCCCCACCCCCCTTTTTCCCTGCCGAATCACAAGATACACACGACAGAGTCCCACCCCCATCTCGATGAGCAAAACTGATAAAGACATACCCCAAGCGAGTTGTAGCTGTAATCGCAACAAAAGGTGGCACTACAAAGTATTCATGCAATAAATTTCGTTCCACTTCACGATTGTGTTCCACTTGTTGTTGATTCTTCACAAAAAAAAAATGACAATTTCATAACTTTGACCTATGATTCATATCAATTTCATGTTTGAAGCCTGAAATGTGGCCAAAGGTTGAAAAGTTCAAGGGGGGCCGAATACTTTGCAAGGCACCGTATTAGAGCCGTTTACAAAACATGCAGTAGTTTAATTACTGTTGTAGTATTTTGTGATTTTTATGCTAATTTTCATAAAATGTAAATTTGGATAATCTTTTGAATGTGTTCCGCCTTGCAGTGTGGAATATTGTACCTTCATACATCACACCTGATACAATCTCAGCACTTCTGTTCTGCTTCGCTTCTGTTCTAACAGTTTATTAGATTCCCAAAATTGTTCCTCGTCTTGTCATGGACCTTTACATTTAAAGATTTTTATTTAAATGTATGCAAAATAATTGTATTTACATATGAAATATCTGATAAAACGTACACAAAGGACTGTCTGGTGTAAAAGCACCAGTAAGCTTTAGGACCTATTGACTGTGACTCTACCGTCTCTAAATTCTCTCACCTCTCGTCCGGTGAGCACATGACGTGCCAGCTTGACCTTTGCAAAGTTTCCTTTGCCGATAGTCTTAAGGAGTCGGTAGTTTCCTACATGAGGATGCTCGTCCAAGCTTGTGCTTAGTGAGTTTCTGCAGCGGGGCAGGCCCTGACGGCTCGCCAGTTGGGCAGGAAAGGCATCCAGGGATGTGTGCTAGAAAAGCAAACAGAAGAATGACTGGTTAGTTTCGGCATTCTTTAAAATGATAAGATGCTTAATTTTAGATCTATTACATTTACAATCACAATGTTGCTTAATATGTACAATTTCATATATGATATAGTAAACAATTCAATGTAAACATCATTTTAGTAAATGTTACAACTATATACGGCTGGGACGATATGGTCTAAAATGACTATTGCGATATATTGAGCAGTTCACCTCAATAACGATAATTTTAATACACACATACCCCAAAAATAGGTCAACATAAATACTTCACAGCCGTATTGATGTCACGTGAGCACCCTACGGAGAGCACAGAGCGCAGCCTCTTAAAAGAACATGAATGAAGCCGACAATTTTTTTTTAAGATACCAAATATACAGATATAAGCAAAATGGCGTCAGTTATCGCCATAAATTTCAGTATCGGTAAATTTTCGGTTTATTGCCCAGGCCTACAACTATGTATGGATTGTTGAAAGCAGGAATGTCCAAACTCCGCTCACGGGCCAAATCACGGCCCACGGTTAGATTCCAAGCAGCCCGGGTGTTTAACGTGTTATGATTTGGTAGCTCTGTTGGAATAAAAAAAATAAAATAAATAATAATAATTAAAATGTAATTCCGCTTTTAACCACATGACGGCAGTACCAATCTAATACTATCTGCCTCTGTTAAAATTGAGGACATATCGTTAGCTATTCAAAGGCAGCTAGAGGGTGATATGGAGTCAAATTAGGATCAAAAAGATTTGGACATTGCAAAAATTTTGTTCTCAGTGAGCAGCGAGTGCTCCGTGTATAGAAAGCAGATTCAGCCATTTTACCGTATTTAAATGCGACTCGAGCGTTTTTTGTCATCATGAGTTTGTAAAAAACAGCGTATAGTTTAAATTTAGTGGCTGAATGAACCAATGGGTGAAGATCCTGATCTGGGTGGAGTTTCCATGTCCTCCCCGTGTCCGCGTGGGTTTCCTGCGGGTTCTCCGGTTTCCTCCAACATCCCAACAACATGGATTCAAGGTATATTGAACGCTCTAAATCAACCTGTATGAAGTGTGTGTGAGGGAGTGAGTGTGTGCCCAGGGATAGATTGGCACCCTGTCCTGGGTGTATCTGCCTAGCAGCCGAGATGTTCTCCTCTGGATGGGCATGGGGAACTCCACCGTGACCCCTAATAGAGGAATAAGCAGAAAATAATGGATGGAAAATAAATTTGTGGTTAGAAAAGATATGATTGCCATGTCGTAAAGGTCTTGGTATTATCGTGTATACGCCGTTTTTTGACCAAGATGCATTTGAAGGCGGTAATAATGGGACTGAATCGACTTTCCATACATGGAGCATCTGCTGCTCACTGATAGCAGTAACTGAAGAACTTGTGCTCGCCCCAGAGTCTCAAAAAGTCTCCAATAACACCAGAAAATAACAGATCTATTGCTGAGGGCTTTTTAAATGAAATAGTTAATAAAGGGTCTAAAAACCCAAACAAACTTGCAATCTGATTGGTCCAGTAAAAGCGTTCCCACTGACCCTTCAAACACGTCAAAAGAAGGATCAAAAAGAGATTTAATAGAAATATTAAAGCTGTATTGTGATATATAAAGGGCCTTCAATTCCCCTTGAAGTTCTAAATCCCATGCATGTCATCACACAAATATACACCGCTCCAAAAAATAAGGGGAACACAAACAAGCACACTTGTGTGAAACCAAGCTGTCCAGTTAGTGTGCAACACTGATTGTGAATCAGTTTCACTTGCTGTTGTGCGAATGGAACAGACAACAGG
>JAOUQT010313313.1:0-37504 GCA_025769995.1 Xyliphius kryptos | reverse complement strand
TTTCACAGAAGTGTGGTTTACTTGGAGTTACATTGTGTTGTTTAAGTGTTCCCTTTATTTTTTTGAGCAGTGTATATCCTGTGATGGACCTGCAACCTATCAGGTGTGTTTCTCTAATCTTTCACAAAATATCCTATTTGCTGTTGCTGGTTCTTGTGGACTAAACTGTAACTGAATTAATAATTTTTTTGTTTAAAAAATGTCAGGGTTAAAAAAAAGCACCAAAGTTTTCTTTCCAGTGAGCTGTACGTGATGCATAACGATGACGTTTGGATGAACTGCAGCATAATAACAATGACATCCAGGTTCCTAAGGTCAAAAAACAAAAAGGAAACGATTTGAAGGTGAAAATCATGTATGAATTACTTAACTGGTTGTCAAAACAAATCAAACCTAAAGCTTCTATAAGAAGAAAAAAAAATCTCTGATGCTGACTATATAATTCTGATGATTTAATTATTAAAAAAAAAATTGCAAAGAAGCTGCTGCAGGGATTTAAAAGCAATATCGTTTCAGGTAAGTTTATAAAAAAAAAAATAATAATAATAAAAAAAAAGTGCCAAGTTCAGACAAACCCCCTTCTTGTGCCTTTGCCTATTTTTTCCTCTTACCATATGAATAGACTATAGACTTTGTAGTTTTACAATTACAGACTTAAGTCATCCGTTTTTTTT
Source organism: Xyliphius kryptos (assembly GCA_025769995.1). NCBI lineage: Eukaryota > Metazoa > Chordata > Actinopteri > Siluriformes > Aspredinidae > Xyliphius > Xyliphius kryptos. The sequence goes on along the minus strand of JAOUQT010313313.1, from coordinate 36,830 downwards.
TTTTTTTTTTGTTAGTCCCGTTTATGCTCTGTTGGTCGGGAACATAACAGAACAGGTATAATTTGGGTGGTGGATTGTTTATGGTCAGTTCTGCAGCGACACTGATGTGGTGAGGGGGTTTTAGTGCAGCAGTGCTGCTGTAGTTTCATTTAAACACCAGTGACACTGCTGGGATAGGAATCATGCACCAACCAAATAATAGCTGCTCTGTGGTGCTACTATTGGAGTCCTGACCATTAAACCAAAGTAAAGCAGACATACACAGCACATACTGTAGTCCACAAACAGATGGACTACAATCTGTAATGATAAGAGTGCAAAGTACATCTTTATGGTAAGTGGAACTGATAAATGGATTATAAGTGAAACATTCAGCATTCCTTTGGAAATGGTTTAACTCATGTTTTAGTTGGTTTTTAATGCTGGTGAAGTTATTTAGATGCAAATGCAAAAAAAAATAAATAAAAAAAAAATAGCTGGCAGCACCGTTGCACAGATATAAAAAGTGTAGTCTGACACCATAGCACTGAGCTGTGAGTGTTAATTTACTTAATGTAGGCACGACTCCTACAGAGTGAAGATGTTAAGGCGGCTTGCAGGCTAAAATTTTACTATGATTACAGTCATTACAGCCAATATTAAATAAAACATTTCTTCTCCAGAACAATAGACCCCCATCTGAGGCCTTAAAAACCCAGCATGTGCTTTTATACATCCCATTTCATGATGTCCCCTTTCCAAATTCACAGCAATAATAGTTCCCACTTTTTTGTGAGGTCTTTCTACAAGATATGATTTGAGTGTGAGAATGTGCAGGAAAACGTTTCAAATCTTTGTGGGTCAGGACAACCACAGACCCAGTGTTTTAATCTTACAGGAATATTGCACAAAAACGACTACTTTATCAGTAAGGTGTTTAACTCATCTTATTATCTTCAGCTTAATCACACAGCCTGTGCAGGACATGACCAAGAGCAGGGACAAATCCACACTATATAGACCCAATTAAGACCCTTAAATCCCCCTAGAACCTATGGTTTTGGACTTTGCAAAGAAACCAGAGAACCTGTAAAAAATCCACGCACACACAAATATGGAAACTCTACAACTCTACTCATCTCAGTATTTAAACCCTGCATTTTTTTAGCACTCTGTAAAAGCACTTTGAATTGCTTATTAATGAAAGATGCTCTATACTGTAAATAAACTTGCCTTGTCTTGAATCCCCAGCGCTGAGAGACGGACGAGCTAATCAGTAAGCCACCATGCTCAAATCATATTAATATTAGTTTGGACTGGAAGGAGGAAAAGAATATTAGAAAAGAGACAACATTGCTTTATTATTAAATAATCTAAAAGAGCTTTACAGAGTACTACAATTCCTAATTCATTAATATCAATAACATCAGAGGCATCTTACCTGGATCGAGGAGAAAAGAATAGAACTGTTGTTTTGGAGCCAAAGTTCTTTTTTGCATTCAATCCAAAAAAATAAAATAAAAATAAATAAATAAAAAAAAAAAAAGTTCCAGTCTTGAGGTAAAATGAACTTGGTGTTTGAAGATTAGAATAAAGCTTTCAGTATGATGACCTGTGGAGCACCATGTTCGTTGTAGGTGTTGGTCGTTGTGCAGATGTTTTTGAGACAAACAACTACTGGCCCCATAAAACTAATGGTTTACTAAACATGTTACTCAGCTCCATCAATCGGACAGCTCTCTGAACCTGAAGTATTGAGGCTCTGTTGAGGTCACGGTTAAATGAAAAAAAATTTCTGTAAGCTACAAAAAACAATCTTCTATTTTATACTTCAGAACAATTAAAGGAATTAACACAAGGGTTTTAAAATTGTTGAATCTCACCGATAAAGCATTTTATTTAAAAAAAGAAGATAAAAGAGCTGAACAAGAAACTCAGTATGTGTGACTAACTCTGTGAGGATCTCAGCGTGATGTAGTTTTACTAAAAGCATTGGGTCATTTTTTTATTACCTTTTAATATCCCCTCACAGGTCGTTCGCTACATGCAACTGGACTCCACCTGAGCATCTTCCTGGACCTTTTAACGGTTTATCTACTTCAGAATAAATTAAAAACTATTGCAGAGTTCTAAAAGTCTTTCCTCGAACCACATCCAAATGCTACAAGAGACATTTACAGTATTATATCCTGCAGCATAATAAACTGTCTGTTCACTGGAACCTCCAGAAACCACTGTGTTGAACAAAACAGACAGCCGATTAACAGGGTTGTGGTACAAGCTGTCACTTTTACTTGGAAATTAAATACCAGAGGAAACAAATTCCTTTATCAAAAACAGCTTAAGGTGTTTTTGGTCACACTGGGTGTTTGGATCGGTTATTTCTGTAATAGGGTTCTTTATAAAATAGTTTATTCATACAATCCTTTAACTCTAGCAACAGTACTTTTAACTTTAGAGTGGCAAGATAAAGACAGATCACCTCATAAGAACATTACGTATAGAAACAAATGCAAAAGGAAATCATTATGTAGGTCTCTGTTCATTCAGGCTGAATCTCTGTACAGTTCTGTGTGTGAAAGGTGAATATTGCTGGTCCTGATCTGGGGTCGTTGGGGCATGGGGGGGAGGTACAGCGCGCTGCACGCATCACATACACACATGCGCATCGCATCACATCGGCCCGTTCACTACCGCCACCGCTGAGCACTGCTCCGTCCGGCTACAGGCAAAGACACAGTGAGAGTGAGAGAAAAAGAAAAGAACGTTTGAGAGAGTGTGAGTAAACTGTTATTTTAAACAAGTGCACTCACTGAACTGCAGCTCAGCTACAAAAATCACCTTTTAAAACTTAAGTGTACCGATCTACACATAGTGGACTGAAGGAGGGGATTTGTGGAAAAGTGACCCAGGGATGACAGACCAGAGTGAGGGAGTGGAGTCTGATCATGGAAGGACGTGGTGAAGGGAGGGACAGACAGGGAAGGTTCAGAGAGAAAGGAAAAAGAGACAAAGATAGACACAGTGGGGGGGTAAAGGGAGACAAGCAATTAACAAATACAGGACAGTTGAAGCGAGACTGATAATGGACAGACAGGGGGTGGGGGCAGCTAGATGTTATGGTCATAAAAATTTCATTTACGTCATTACAGTAAGTTTACATTTTTTATTTCTGCAGTTTGTAAACTGTAAAGTAAATCTAAAACGTAAACATTTTTTAAAGACAATAAAACTTACTTGGCATCATCCATAGTGGCAGTGTTCTCCAGAGGACCGTTGTGAGCTTCACAGGTAGCTTTGACTTTCTCCTCCAAATGCTGACCACTGTGTAATGAAATGACTGTTATTGATATGATGTAGCCAAAATTATATGCACATTCCATTTCCATACTTACTTAACATTTATACAGTTAATATTAACATCTATGTATTTGTAAAAGCTTTCAATCCTCGAATCATTATCTTTCCTCTCAATTCCCAATGAGGGTCATCCAGGGGAGTACGCCCGGGCACCAACCTATCCCTGGGCACACTCACACAGCCCCCTACTATATGGGGCAATTTAGAGCATTCAGTTAACCTTAAATCCATGTTTTTGGACTGTGGGTGGAAACCGGAGTACTTCGAAGAAACCCAGGCGGACACAGGGAGAACATGAAAACTCCACCCAGATTGGTATTCATGCCAGGAATCCCCAGCGCCGAGGGGTGAACGGGCTAACCACTAAGGCACCGTGGTGCCCCCCGCTAATAAAAAGATATTCATTTGGGACACGCTAAGCTTGGACATGCAAGTTAACCAAAAGGCACAGCAACTGTTTGCTTTGTGACAAATAAAATCTAAGAAGAACTTTAAGTACGAAAACCATGAGTAATCTAACAAAAATGCGGGTCTTTTGTAGCATTTTTGATAATCACGTACATCCCATCCATACTAAAACAGATGCTGTGCTTCTCAACTAAAACCTTTCCACAAGTCTCTGTATTGCAGGCTCGAAAAACAACCAGATAATACATTTACAGACATTAACAAAACGATTGATAAAATAGATAATAATTCATTATTAAAAGTGTTGTCCATTAATTAAAAAAAAAAAAAGGCATAGTACTTAATTACTGTTTGTTTGGGTTTTAACGCCATGAATAACCTTTCGGCCTTACTCATGGAATAAGGTGGGTTATAGTTTAAACAGTCTTATTATAAAGCTATAATTGAGCCTTTATTCCAATATCATTTAGAAATGTCATTTAAAACAGATTGTAAGTCTCTGGATATTCTTTCTTTGTTTCTGGCGTGTTGTATTTGTTACATTCCAGGATGATGTGCTTTATTGTGATGGCTGTATTACATGTGTCGCAGGTTGGTGGTGGCTCTCCCTTTAGGAGATGCGGGTGAGTCAGTTTTGTGTGACTCGTCCGTATGTATGTATGATTGGTCCGGTGTTTTTTGCTGGGGTTATTCCTTTTATTCATTTAGTCATTTATTTTCCTGGTGTTCTTATTCCTGTTGCTATAGTTCTTAGATGTAGTTTCTCACTTATTTTCCAGTTGCCATGTTAGTCTATTGTTTATTATGCGCGCTAGGATTTTGCAAAGGCAGCTTGCTAAGGCTATTGGGCGATAGTCAGTCGCCTGGGAATGCTCTTTTCCGGGTTTTGGGATCGGAATAACAGCTGCCTCTTTCCAGGCGTCTGGAGTTTCCCAAAATTTTTTGAAAATGTTCAGCAATAGGTTTTTCTGAGGTCTGATAAAGTGATCTATTTTACCTACTGTGCTTATACACAGAGGAATTTGTCCTCCACATTTAACCCATCTGTGCAGTGAAACACACACAAATACACACACTGTTGAGGTGACCACAAATGCCCGGAGCGGTGGGCAGCCTTATACACTGATTATAATACATTAATAGATTAACTAATTTAAACACTAAAACTTCACTTCCGTGATCCAATACTCAGGGCGGAGAGATCCACTTGGTACCCACCCTGAATTCGGACAGTTAGCAACCGCCTCAATCCTCTCGCCTTCAGCATTCTCACCGACCACATACTTAGTGGACGAATCTACAGAGGTAGCTCTCGTCTCCTCCTCACTGAAACAAACAGATCAGAAAGGGTTACGGATGACGTGTCCACGGATCATAGGCAAAACATGCAGGTATGATGGGATAGGGATTGAAGCAGCGTACACAAAGCTTGGGTAGCTGGGAGACAGAAACACAAGACGATGGGAAGGCAGAGGTACTTGAATCAGCTCAAATGGAGCCAGGAAATGATTGAAAACATGGATGATGAACTGTGAATGATATACACTGGTAAAGTCGCCATTTTGTGTAGGTCATTATTATTATTTTTAAGCCATACAGCAGCCTTGTGGAGCAGATGGCTACTGATCGTAGGACCACAGATAAAGGGGTTATTATCAATAAACTATTCATTTATTACTCTAAAGTGTTGTGTTTTTGTTTATAAGATGGGTAGTTTTGGCCCTTAAAGCCGATTGGCTGAGCTGTTTGTAAAGCCATGATATTACTAACAATAATACACACCTCTGACCACTTCACATTTGTATCAATGCATTATTTTAAAATCATAAAAGTATTAACTAATATAAACAGCAAGCTGATTCTCGAAACTGTGTTCTGGAATTTGGCACTAGATGGCAGTATTTCATTGTTAGAGAAACCGAAATCCTGTTACTCAGCGATCAGTTTTCTTATTAAAAACTGGAATAGATTACATTGTGGAAGATTAGTTTATTGGTGCTTTTGTTTTTAATAAGCGCAATTATTAATCAAACCTTGGTTTTTTATTATAGTGTGTTAGTAACTGTTATTTTAACACAATAAAGACACTCGAGGTTGTGTATTATTGTGAATTGTGTAAATCTCAGAAAAACAGATGTAACTTTACTGCGATTCATTCACAACAATGGATGCCCTCTCGTACCTTATTGCATTTGACACAATACTGTAGAATAAGAATGTGCATTTGAACGTGAATAATAAAACTAAAATATTTTTGTATTTGTATTATGTTTAATAGACAAAGGGATTTTTTTTTTTTTAAATGCTGGTCAATTAGAGCTGACATTTCAATAGAATCTTAAATGTGTTTAGTAAGATAAGAAACATGTACAGACTGCAGCTATGCATGTAGACCACAGATTAAGCTACGTGTCGGTATGAAACATGCAGATGGAGGAGGAACCATTAAAACAGAAGTACACATGGCTGTGAGTGGGGGCTGAACGTTGGACATGTGAAGACAGAGACTGCTCCTCCTGTACATACCGATACGATTTCAACACTCTGATCCCCCACGCACGCACGCAGAGAGAGAGAGGAAGCGCATGGTCAACACTACCACACACAGTACTGCTATAAGCATAACATTCACTACGGCCTGCTGAGTGCATACAGACTCCATACATCCACCCACGTTCAACACACCAACAAAACCAAGCCACAGCAATGAGAAATTTTAGAGAAAATGATGAATGCAGAAATACAAGAAAAGTGTGTGAGTAAAATAAAAAGGAAAAAATATATAAACAGAGATGAAGCAGCATCACTCCCAGTTACAGTGAGAGGGCCAGTCGTATCTCCAATGTACCCATCAGCATGTCTGGAACAGCCAAAGAAACCCACTCAGGCACAGGGAGGACATGCAGACTTCACAAAGAAAAGATCCTTGTTCAACCCCCAATCAAGAATCAGGACCTTTTATTCTGTAAGGGGGAAGCACTAGCTACTCCACCAATGTGCCACAAAATAAAAAGGAAGAAGTACAAAATAATAGATACAGAAGGTATGAGGCTACTCAAAAGAGAGTATCAGAGATTTCAAGTATGAACATGCAGATAAAGGGATAAATACAGAGGTGGCGGGCATGAGAACTTGAAAAAGCAGAAAGTGCAAAAGAGCGTGCAAGAGAGTGAGAAACAGCAAGCAAAGAGAGTGAATGCAGAAGACTACAGGAAAGCAAGAGAGTGCGAGAGGGCAACAGAGTGGAAAAAAGTGTGCAGGAAGGCAAGTGGGCAAAAGAAAGCAAATGAGCAAAATAAAATGTAAGAGATTGAGAGATGTAAAAGAAAAACAAAACAAAAGATAGCAGGAATGCGAGAGCGAGGGCTGACGAGCAAGCAAGACCCCTTTCTTTTCACACATTCGTGCTATTTAAGCCACTACACTAGAGAAACTAAGTTGTTCCAAACAGCACAGAACTGATCCGAAGAGAAAACAAACTATGCGTAATGCAAGAGAGAGAGAGATACTGGGTTTAGGGGTGGATCAGGACCGGGAACAGTTTTGTACACTAACCTTTTAAAAACAGCAGTTTCGGTTTTGGCATCTACAGTAAGGCTGAGTGTCTCCTTCATGGAGCCGTTAGTAACAGTCTCAGTGATCCGGTCCACACTCGGTTCCTCCTCCACATTAGAACCTGCAGGTTTAACCTCTGGGGAGACTGACCATTCATCTGCTGCGAGGACAGAAAGCAGGAATTTAAAAGTGCATGAATATTTGTGGTACACAACACAGCATAGACAAGATTTAGGAAACACTGCTTAAGAATTCAATTAAGGTATTTCATTCGCTGCAGAATATAAATGCGGGTAACTAGCAATACGTTTTGGACAACGACGTGTTTTTAATTTTGTCTTTGTGGTAACATTTTGGGGAAGGTCATTTCCCCAACATGCATATTCTATAAAGGTAGTGACCCCAGTTATGTAGAAGACTGGGGTCCCCAGTGACACCTGCTGTACTTAGCAGGCCTTGTGTGATAGAATGAACACTCACCAGCAGGTGCATTCACACCCAGAGGGTCTGCTGTCTCAATGCTGGTCTCCATCGCAACCGGAGAGTTGCTCCTCAGAGGATCTTTGGGGCTGAAGATAAAAATATATATTTTTTTAATATAGTATTTTGGGGACTTGGAACATGGGCATCTTAAAATCGATTTGCAGTCGAAAATATAAAAAAAAAAAAAACCCAGCCAAATATTTTTTTGGAGCATTTAAACCATTACTATTCCTTGCGGGAGGGGATCATCTGCTGACCCTCTCGCACTCAGCCAGCTGTTAAACTGACACGGGTTTATTAGGCCAAAAAGATTTTCCATAAGTTAATCTTCTTTATTTATTGAGTCGAAAGTCTGCATGTGCTACGATGACCCCAAACTTTGTGATAAGCTTGAAATGTTTGACCCCACATAAACAGATAGGTGAAAATTCCCACAGACACACCCCTAGATCTTGTATTGTTCTAAAAATAGTAGAAGTTGTTATGGCTGCAAAAGGGTAACCAATCAGAATGTGAACTGACGAAAAGTTCCTAGAGGCGAAATATGTAGGTGGTTCTATTAGTTTTAAAGCTGTCACACACTCTCATTCGTCAGATCTCAGTCCTGATGCCAGTGGATCTCCTGAAAGATCACTGGGTTTTTCGGTTCTGGATAATCTCACCTGACTGGTGTGAAACTGGAGAAGTTGGCCCAGCTCGTCTCTGTGGCCACGCTGTTTGTGGGTGTGCTCCAGGCAGATGAAGTGGATGTGGGTGGGACAGATGAGGCCCCAGTATCCATGGGAACGTCATCAAAGCTGGCTGTCCATGCAGGACCTGAAATGAAGAAGCAGTGAAATGATGCGCAAAATACTGATGCTCGCTTTTGATTCTTAAAAAAAAAAAACAGTGAACTAAAGGTCCCTGGTTCGATTCCCAGGGTTACAAGTAATCTGGCTGAAATGCACCTAACCCCAAAAGTAAGGCACCTAACCCCAATTGCTCCCTGGGCACTCACTCACCTCAGTGCACGGATGGGTTAAATGTGGAGTGCAAATTTCTCTGTGTATGTACAGTAGGCAAAATAAAATCACATTGTAATCACATGCACATACTAATTGGCCAATTGTGTTTATTCAAAACATGCAAATTCAGCTTAGGGTGGCTTAGTGGTTTGCACATTCGCCTCCCGGTGCTGTAAATTGCCCTTATTTTCTGTGTGTGAGTGTGTACCCAGTGATAGATCGGCACACTGTCCTGGGTTGTATTTGCCCAGCTCCTGGGACGCTCTTCCCTGGATGGGCATGGGGAACCTCCCACGACCCTCGAGAATTAAGCGGAAGATAAAAATGGAACTACTGCTCCCATCTCTTCTATAGCGAGCACCTTACGTACACACTGGTACAGGTAAATATAGTTTATATATTGCATAGTGTTTAATCTGCACAAATAAACACCCAAGCACTGGCTTGATTACGTTATCCTAATTTAATATTGTTTCTGAAGGCTAGAGAGAAAATGCTAAAGACTAGGTTAGATTCATATCACTGAAGCTGATCTCACCGTCACCGCCGTCCACCTCCATCCGATCGTCAGTGGTGGTGCTTGTCGGTTCAAAGGGGTCTCTCTTCACATCCTCGTCCTCGGAGTCCGTACTGTCCTCACTGTCAGTGCTGCCTGAACTCCTGAGACACACACACATTAAGCATTACTAGAGTTTACACCATATCCCTGTATAATAGGTAGTGACCTTGTGTTATTGCCACCTATTGGGATGGATCCTAATTACTGTTTACTGCTTAACAACCAAACATTTATTTTTCATAAAGCTAGTGTTTAAAACATTATGGTTAGTGCTACAAAACACCTTCATGCTGTCTTCAGCATCACAGAGAATGAATTACCTGGGACGCCTCGGAGCTTCGGGAGGAAATGCAACATCTTTCTCGTCCCATATGTCCTCCTCATCAGATCCCGTGTCTTCAAACTGCTGGATTTTTTCCTTACAGCAGGCCTCGAACAGAGCCATGTTTGCCTATTCACAACCAGACACACACAATTACACTTCACCATCAGCGGGAATTCTCAGTGAGACTCCAGTGCACTCCAGTATAAATTATGAGCATGTGCACTAATCCTGCATTTTCTTGGCCAGGTTGTATATTATAGTTTTCAGGCCAAAATGAAAAAAGCAGACCATCCCACATCAGGAAAGGTCAAAACGAGTCTTCCTTTACAGCTTAACCACAATTAAACCTTAACTAATGTGAAAAGGCTTTTTAGACAGTCAGTTGCTATTATGTAACTGAAACCGGTCACATTCTTAAAATATGGAGAATGTTGGCTTCAGCATTACCAACAAAAAAAAAATTTAATGAAAAGGGATGAATGCCTGTCTCTGTGCAAACCTCTTTAAGAGTGTGTGTCTTTGCATCACTGCCTGTGTTTCGGTATCCATGTCCCAGTAGCTGCCTCTGTATTTTTGCATCTTTGTCATCTTGCATTTTATCCCAAGCAACTTACAAGTACTCTAACCTAATGATTAGGGTCAGAGTGTATGGGGAACCAGGATACAGCACCTCCTTCAGACTTTGAGAATGACTACCGCACAAGCTAAATCACAGGTATGTGACAGTGTCCCCTTCAGTCTTTATCACTGTGTTCGAATGTAGTGTGTGCGAGTGTGTTTGCTGCAGTGAAATGTCTTGGAACACTAAAAATACTTACACTGTCATTTGTATTTAGAGAGAAGTTGATGTCTGATATTCTATCAAATGGAATACTGTGAAATAAAAAAAATAAAGAAACAGAGCTCAGATCACTTACAGGAGTTAGAATACTAGAAAAACACACACAACAAGCAACACTTCCCATGATCCACAACCCACCAATTCAGCCGTTAGACACCTCCCACTTTTATCTTTACAAATCTCAAAGAGTAAATCAAAGTTACTGTTTATTGAGACATCATGCTGTTTGGGATGCAACTAAAACTGTGTAATAGTTTTGCTCTATACAGTTATAGCTTCAGTACAAAACATGATCACTTTTTATCACTTACCTGAAAATCGAAAGCCAATCTGTCAGTACCCATTTCAAATCACAGATGTGCTCTACATGGCTCAAAGTATATGGACAGACCTCGTTTAGGTCCTGTAGTTCCAATTAAGGCTCAAATCTTATTTAAGATTAGATTCTTGTGATGATGCATGGAAGCCAGTTTTCACACACAATGAACTTTCAAACCAAACAGATGTAAAGACACATTTAGAGAAACGATTAATTTAAGAAAGCCTTATGGAGGAGATAAAATCAGCTGCTGTTTAAGCGAGAGATATGGACACACCTGCCCCACAGCATCAGTGTAATTAATGAAATTCCTTATTCCCTGTGTAGGTTAAATTCTGAATAAGGCCAGTGTATTTTAGAGGTGCCATAAAGAACCAGTTAATTCATTGCAGTCAGATGTTATGTAAAGTGCTGAATAAAGTATAAGTAATCAACTGTAAAGGTTGAAAAGTGAAAGTTGGTTGCTAAATTAGAAATCCCAGCAGAGTTGAATCAAAGGGATGAGTATTTTTAATTCATCAGTTATCAGGCATTGTCAGAGTCATTCTGACAAAATGGATTACAAAACTTAAAGACAGAAGCAGCATTTAATCCATCAAGCAGGTTGTTTTTTTTTTATTAAAGACACTGCTTTAAATGACACCCACTAAGCTTTAGTTCTTTATAAGGTCACAAGCACCAAAGCAGAAAACCACCAGGAAACATGATTTATTTTGTGCTTGGGTCAATACAGTGCACCTAATTTACAAATGTCTGCTTGTAGGAAGATTTAAAGACATTATTTGATTGACTGATTCAACTTTAATCTATGAATTGTGCTGTTACATTAACAGCTAAAATAATCCGGACCATTTAGCAAATCCGTATGTAATGAATCTGTAACAGCAAAAGAGTTAGACGACTGATGAATTAAGCACTCTGATCTGAGGACTCTGTGCATGATTGGATTCATTTAGAGCAAGGGTTCAGACAAAAACAAAACCCTCACACAGATTTTGTGTCATGATCCAGCACCTGCTTTGTGTCAGAAGTTTGCTTTATGGCTTTATCTGGATGGAAACATTTGTTTAATTAACACTGCAGAAGTGAATTCATTCTGAGATGAACACATGCCAAAAAGGAGCTGCTATAAATGCATACTTTCTATGAATCCGGCGTTCATAATGCAGCATTATGCATAAAAAAATAATTGACCTCTATTGAATACATAGAGTACCGGTCAAAAGTTTAAACACGCTTTTTTTTTTTGCTTTACTTGTCCATAGTACCAGTTCCACTTAGATTCTGTACATTCTGTAGTCCATCTGTTTGTGGACGACAGTACATACTGTGTACGTCCCCTTTATGTCTGTTCTAATGGTCAGGCTCCAAAAGTACCACCACAGAGCAGCCATTGTTTGGTTGGTGCATTATTCCTATCCCAGCAGTGTCACTGAGGTGTAAATGAAACTAGAGCAGCACCGCTGCACTAAAACCCCCTCGCCGCATCAGTGTCACGGCAGAACTGATACACCACCCAAATTCTACCTGTCCTGTGATGCTTCTGACCAATACAGTAGAGAACAGAGAACCCACAGGGGACTAAAAAAAAAAAAAAAAACACTTTGTGGCACATTAGATAATAATCTAATATAAACTTGGGTTTTTACGTTATAGACATTGTGATAAAACTGTTTATACACACACAGTATTCACAAATTCATGTTAAGTGTTATAATTGTTTTTATAAGATTCATAGAAAGTATTAGGACACCTACATCAGACTGAGCAAGGAGTCAGTCAAAGCCATTATTTATTTAGCGTAATTGTAAGGCTTTATATGTTTTTAATAAAATGAGTTACTGCCAGACAGAGGTTAGTAACCTTTTAGCATCATGGTGCAGATACAGTTGATTTTTTCCAGCCCACTTCCATGATTCCAGACCGTAGCTGAATAGCAAACTTCTGACACGAACATGATTTCAATGATTCGAAAAGTAAATCCCCTTGATCAGTGAACCTGACAAGCTTAAAACTCCCAGTCCCACAATGCCCTGAAGCATGTTCCCAACAACCCCCTATGACAGTAAACAGGTAAGAGAAGCCATCATGCAGGATGGGTACTCACTCAACGACATCGTCCTGATCGGCAAACTCTTCGTCATTGAAGCCAAACTGCTCAATAAAATTGGACGTCATTTGTTGCATCTGATAATCAGAAAAGGCCTGGCAAACCCAGGACCAACGATAATGATATAATCTCGACATAAGCTTCAGGTTTTTACACAACACACAGACATGCTGATTATGATTCACATACATGAGCCCCACAGGGGCAGGGGTTACAGGTAAGAACACAATAAGACATGTGCCTGTATTCACAACTGACTGTATACAGGGTTGATGTCAACAAAACCCACTGCTGATCCTCAATCTGAGTGAATCTTTTCAGTCAATCAGAGTGCAGGTCACAGCACTACTACAATTCTGTAAAAGGCAGAGATGATGTCATTTTGGCTCACGGCTATTTTGAGGAAGACTGAAGATTCCTAACCTGCTCTTTGAATATTAGAAAAATAAAGAAAAACAAGTTGAGACTTAAAACACTAAAATATTTACGATTATATGGTTTTGTTCAGATTCTTAGTTCCTAACCAACTAAATTTACATAAAATATATTTTTATTACAATACGCTCATTTATTTTTGTCTTATTAACACAATGTGGGCAAATTCATTAAGACTGACACCTAAAGGAGCTGCTGTACCATCCCATTCTAAACTGGTAAATGTTTTGCCCTGAAAAAGCTTTTTGTGTGTGTGTGTGTGTGTGTGTGTGTGTGTGTGTGTGTGTTAGTCATGGCTCTGTGAGGACCAGACAAGTTCTTCCACACTACACTCACCCACCCGTGTTTAATAGACTTAGATTTTTGCAGTAAGGCACATGGTAATGCAGAGTCATGCTGGAACAAGGGCCTTCCTCAAACTGTTCTGATTAAATCAAAGCATGGCTTTTTGAAAAATTTCCCACACCTGTGGCAAAGGGTTCGAAAAAAACCCCACAAAGTTCAATAATTAAGACCTGTGTAAGATTTCTAATTAATTTTGTCTATATAGCCGTATGGTTTCTGCCAAAAAAAAAAAAAGATATATATAATTTGAAGAATTTAATGTCTCTTTTTTATTGTTTAATATTTCGTTAAGTTACATAAACGCAAAATTTAAAACTAAAAGTAAACGGATTAGTTTAAACGGTTGACGTTTGTGGTGCTGCACTGCCCTCTAGTGGATACGCCCTCAAGCACTACACTTTTCAGCTGCACACTGTGGTTACAAGCTGTATTGATTCTCAAGCTGATCAGATCACATTAGAAAGTGATTCAGATGGTGTAGCGAGGTCATTAGGACTATCACATCCCACTCAGCAGAGTGAATACAGTCACATGACGACTAAGAGAGAGGACGTTACTGACATCTCTGAGTGAGCTCATGCTTTGTAAGACGTACCTGCTGTAGGGAGGAGTCATGATGGAAACCGCTGTCTTTAAAGTCAACCTCATCTTCACTGGACGAGTGAATATGATGAGTATTTACCTGCAGAAACCAATCCAAAGGATGTTCACGCAAGTTATCAATCAGCAATCTTAGCGTAGTAACTGAGCAACTACACACCATGTAGACAAACAGTAACAGGTAAAAATAAACCTCATTCACATTTAGTCATTTAGCAGACGCTTTTATCCAAAGTGACTTGCAAAAGAGATAACAGAAGAAACTAGGTAGTATCATTAAACCTGATCATAATCCGATCTGGCTTTTTTTTTTTTTTTTTTTTTTTAAACCTCACAGCAGATGCTTCTGAAAGAGCTATAGAGCATAAAATATATAAACTAAAGAGCATATGGGCTATATTTAACCCTCATGTCTTTGTGGTGCTTTTTAATAGCAAAAATAAATAAGAGATTTAACAACCAACCCTCCCCCCTTCATTGTGCATTAAGCATTATGGGGTTCAATTACAATGTCACTTTAAAAAAATACTACTACTACTACTACTACTAAATTGGCTACTAACCCAATGCTGCTGCACAGCTGTCATTCATAGTTATATCAAAGTAAGGCAGTCATACTATGGTGACACCCCTTCCACACCCCCAAATGCCCTCTTTTTCTACACTACCCCCCCCACCTTTTTTGCTCTTCTTTCCGACCTCACAGACCACTTTCATTGTGACTCTTTTACTTTTCCGTTACGCTTCCCTTTCCGTACCCACCCTTTTGATATAGATACCAACAAACAGGACTTACTAAGTCTACAGTGTTTTTCTTGTTTGTGTCTGCTAATTGCCCAGAGGTAAAGGCTTCCCATCTTTCCCGCTCATCCTCTTGGAGCTCTGGAACACACACATCATATTGATTGTAATATTAATATTCATAACAGTTATTTTACATTGTACTGTTTCAAGCTTTTAAGCTTTTTAAAATAATTCTAAAAAAATAAAAAATAAAAAGTTAAAACTGCATCGCGCTACTTAACTATTTCAATTTAAATAACAGGACCATTTAAATTTTCTGTAAACACACAATTTTACAAGTTTCATCTTTAACACAAAGCTAAGAATAAGACAAACATTTTTGCAATTAAAAAAAGTGATACAATACAGTATTCAAAATAATATCAAGGATAGTCATTGCAACATACATAAGAAAAATAAATACTTACAAATTAGTAACAAACAAACTGAATTGTTTCTGTGATTTATACTGCATGACAATCATAATTATTTTTAAGACAATAACATCCAAATCTGGAACATCAAAATCTGTAATCGTCTCTGCTTACACAAACCTGCAAGTAACTGCTGTATCTGAGCCCCGTTGGGCCCTTTGTCGGTGTTATGCACTACAGAGTTGGCGATTCTAGTTAAATGCCCCATGTAACCTCTCCTGCGACCTCCTTCCATCCTGTTAGAAAAAGAAAGAAAAATGCTGATTGTGTTGAAATACTATTAAACAGAGAGTTGATGCAAGTGTTACTCACTGCTCCTTCTCATTGGAACTCCATGCCTCCAGAATTCTCTGTATCAACCTGCACTTCTGAAAAAGCTGCAAACACAAACACACTGTTACTGCGTGGCTGTGGCACCAGCATTCACAACGCACACGTTACAAGCGTACACCGTACAATCTCACAGCTGTGCTTACATGTGTGATGAGAATGTTCTCCCTGACGGGCTCCTGATCATCCTCTCTGCTGATCTCCAGGTCACCGTGGGTGGGGGGCATGGCTAATATCATGGCTATGCAGATTTCCACTTGTATATGCAAGAAGTTGTTCCAGACATATTTAAAATACATATCCTTAAAAAAAAAAAAAAAAGACTTTGTTAATGATCAAATAAATCAGGTTATATGGAAGTGGAATATGTACTATGAATCTGAGTGTAGAGGTGACGAAGCCACTCACCAGGACGACCCCCAGCATGTTGAGGTTGATTAGCTCCTGGTTGATGATATGCGTGTTTGTCTGTAAAAGGCTGACCACCAGTCTCACGACGTTAAGGCGAGTGTTGCCCACCGGTGGGTCCAGAACACCCCATGTTGTCTTCAGCATTGTTTTCTAAACCACACAAATACCACAGAATCTGACTTTGAGAACATTTTTTTCATTCAGGTCTTTATAAAGATTCTTCTTTTGAATTTTTTATTCTAAAGTGGGCATGACTATGTGGGGGGGGGGGGGGGGGGGGGAGAGAAAAAAAGAGGGCACAGGACAGATGGCCCGGCTAGAGACTCACCTTTGGTGGTTCCAGTAGGAGTTGATGAAAATCCTTCAGTCTCGGTCTGACTGCCTCCAGGATACTTTGGTTCACAGAGAAGGAGGGATGATTCATTCCAGGTGGACAGAGATCTAAGTGGCCTTCAAACCTGTAGAAAAGCAGCAGTAAAGGGTTTGAAAAATTACAGGCAGACGTAATGACAGTAAATAAAAAAAATAAAAATAAATAAATAAATAAAAAAAACCACACACAATAGACATACAGGGGTAGCTGAAAAGGTACAGTAGACCCAGACTGTTAATCTGTCTGCTATATTAGATGAAGTTTTAAATAGCAAAGGAAAACAACGTTGACATTTTCAGGATTTAAAAGAAGGGCTGGGAAGTGGCTCTTACGCTGGTCTCCGTGTCTCGAACAGTGTGAGGAGGATCTGAATTACACTGACTATCGCCGACTCATTCTTCTCTTTATCAAAGATGTTAGAAAGCAGCTGCTCCACGGTCTCCTGCCTGCCAAAACAAATCCATGTTAGAAATCAAACAAGACCCAAAAAGGGGGCAAAAAAGAATTAATCATTTAATTAAGGGTATAAAAGAATCAACACTTGACTACTTATCCTGTCAAATTCTATATGATTCTTCCTTTTACATATGTCTGTATCTTGGCTCCATATGTGTTAAAATAAATGGACAACAATTTGTATATCGAGAATAGGGAAAAGCATAGCACCCAAAGACAGCATAAGACACCCACAAGTTGGGCATATGAAGGTAGCATCTACAATCCGTGCAAGATAGAGAAATGCCCCAATTGTGAGAGAGGGTACAAAAGAGAAAAAGCCTTTTTTTTTTTTTAAATTAACATTTATGTAAAGTCCACATTATGGTTAAAAACAGTAAGTTAGAGTGTAAGAGAGACAGAGAGAGTGAGTGTAAGTGTGTGTGTGTGTGTGTGTGTAAGAGTGAGGGACATACTTTTCTAGTGTGCCAAGCAGTGGATCAGGCTCAGAGGAACCCTGTACCTGGAACATCTGATCTCTGCTCAGTCGAATGATTTCACACAGAGACTGAGATGCATTTGAATGTCTCTGAATAAAAATAAATGAAAAGCATTAAGTATAAAAAAAATCTGTAAAGGTACAGCAGAAGTGCAGATACCTTGTATCACAGTCACACAGGGTGTGGAACCACCTTCCTCCGAAATAAAGGACGTAGCTCTCGTTTTAATCCTCTCAGACAAAGGTAGTATGAATAGACACTCTCCTTTTGTCCATATACACTGCTTGGCCAAAAACGTCACCGCCTTTAGTTTTGATGAAGTCACTCATTTGTTGAAGAATCACCTCCACAAGCTTCTCCAGTCACAACATTTATTTCTGCCTAGATTTGCATTAATCCCCCCCCCTCCACCCCAATCCATAAGTGACAATGCTGTGTCATGCTTCCTGAACCGCATTTGATGAATCATGACATCATCCGACCTCATCGCCCTCAGATCGGACTTGCATCCAGGTGGTGAACATTTTTTGACCAGGCAGTGTATGTTTTTATATAAAGATCAACAAATCGTTTACCTAAATAATTTAATGGAACCATGATATTTAGAATTTATTCTTTGTAAACATTTAAAACATTTATTTGGCCAATAAAAGGTGATGTCGTTTAAAAGGTAAATCCCGTGCAATTATCCATACAGGTGCAAAAATCTTGGGATTCACATCTAATCCATTAGTATAGCAAAATATTTGTGCTTACATCCTCATCCTGAGAGGGCTGTACCATGTCCACCAGTCTCTGGATCACCTTTTCCTCATTTAACCACTGAAATAAAATAAAAGCAGCATTAAAGACGGAGTGCTGTAGAACATCAGTTCTAATATCCACCAGTTGTGTTATCAAAACTTTTAAGTGTAGCAATAAAGTCTGTGATAAAAATTATTATTTTTTTATTGATGGAGAAACAGGAAATGCAAAAAGGCACTCAAGGTTGTGAATAAATCACATGAAACACGTGTAGTTAGACAGGACATGAAACACTTCTTTTTCAAGATTTCTTTACAAAAATGCATGTCCTCTTGTGCCTTAATACTTTATTGAACATGGATTCAAACTCACTCTTAACATAACTCTTTAGCATTAACCACTTACAGTGAACAGACAGTCTGTGGCAATTTGCGTTCTACAATGATAAAATTCTCAGCCAAAGCCAAAAACTCCACAAAGAACATAAGAAGTTGTGGGATGTGAACATGCACAGCTGAGGTGATTGAGCAATAGGAAAAGTAAAGGAAATGAAGTAGTACTCACATTTAAGACGTCTTGTCTCAGCTGTTGTGGTTCAATGCAGGTGAGCATCCTGAGGAGGAGATCCATAATGGCTGAGGTTCCTATGTGTTTTATCATTAGATCCACAAAATCTGTCTTCTGTCTTAAAAACTCCACAATCTACAAAACAAACATGTTTAGGGTTTAAGCATTTTTTATAATTGTAATTATGACAACAACTTTACAGGTTAACATTTTGTTTAAAAACAATCTGGTCACTGTGTTCATAAAGTCCAAATGATTGATTAGCTTCCAAATGTTATTGATCGATATGAACTGACTGCACAATGATACAGTTTTACAAGATTTAAATGTTTCACTGCCAACAATCACACTCAAGGACAAATTCGGCAACTGGACACGGATGTAGGTTTTATTTAAGTAAAGATGATTTGGCTCACACAAAAAGAGAGAAAGGCGGGTGCACGCACGCACACACAATGAGCACAAAAACTCGAGTTTGCTAAGTGATGGGTGGGTTGAACATAGAGGGTGTGTGTGCTACCAACTGATACCACAAAAACTCTGAGCTGACGCAACTGTAGCTACCAATTTAAACAAATCAAAACAAAATGTTTTGCAAAAATGCGTTTTCTTTCTCTCCCTCACTCAACAAACATATAGTACCCGTAAAAGTTTGAACACGCCCCCTTCTCCCACCATTGTCCATTTTCTCCACTTATCATATAGATGGACTTTGTAGTTTTACAATTACAGACTGTAGTCCATCGGTTTTGTTAGTCCCCGGTTGTTTCCTGTTCTCTATTGTCAGGAGCATCACAGAACAGGTTTTTATTTTAGTGGTGAATTGTTTGTCAGTTCTGCAGTGACTGATGTGGTGAGGGGTTTTAGTTCTAAGGTTTTAGTGAGGGGTTTTCAGTGACACTGCTGGGATAGGAATAATGCACCAACTAAATAATACCTGCTCTGTGGTGGTACTATTGGTATACTGACCATTAGAACAGAGTAAAGGGTTTGACACAGTATGTACTGTAGTCCACTAATAGATGAGTACAGTCGGTCATTGTAAAACTACAAGTCCATCTTTGCGGTAAATTGAACTGATCAGTAAGTGGAGCAAAACTAATAACGTCAAAATTTTTTACTTGTACTGTAAATACATACACACATTATAGTCATATATAAACAAACAAATTTATCTGCATTATGTCTGTTAAAAAAATCTGATTAACATCTATTCTGTAAAATATTAATTTTGGATTAATGGAGTTACATTAATATTTATTTTTCTAAAATTATAAAACTGCTTTTAAAACAGTTTTTACAACTGAAACCATAATATTTCAAACTTTTCTTGAGCTGGCATTTCAGTGTTTTGTTAGAGACGTGTGTGCAATGGAAAAACCCACAAAGCCTGTGAAATTGATTGAAGGCTGCACTTAGTCCATATATGAACGAGACTTTGGGACAGGGTTTTATGCCGCAGCAGTTAAAAAAAGTAACCTACACTTTGCATATTTTAAAGATTTTTATGCACTAGAATCCTGGGCCATATAAGATATTTTTTTAAAGTACTAAAAATGAAAAGAAAAATCTTTTTTTATTAAATATATAATTTTCCTTTTTGGTAGAATTCTTTTAGCATATACAGTCATATACATATCCACACGAAGCAAAGCGATAGCACAACTTAATGTGACGCATGATAATCTAACACATTATATATACACCTAGTAAGACTGTATACGCTACTTATGTCTGAAGCGGTAGAACCTGCGTTTACCTGTTCCGGCTTTCTCCCGATGAGAATACTGAGCACTTTACTGAAGAAGCTTGCTAGCAGGGGGTTGAGAGGCGGGTCACTGCACAAGAAGCTGTAGAGCTTTGAGAGTAAATGTTCATCTTCACCTAATGTGTCGTTAATCTGTCCCACGTCTGAAGTGAGGAGTTCGCAGGATATATTCGGATACCTGGAGAAAGACAGAAATACAATCCTAATCAGCATGTACACACAGTGTGCACTAACACACAACATATGCACAATGCCTGTGACTATTTAATCCACCTCCAAGTTTCTAGATTTACAACTTCACTATGTAGTTCTACAATTACAATCTGTAGTATCTGATCCACTGCAAGCCAAGTCAGTGTCCTTTAATATTTTACCCAACGATGAGGCATTATTGATACCCATGGCCCATGGTGTGACAATGTGTGTTACAGATACAAAGTCTACACTATACTGTGGGTTCTCCAGGTAGCTAAAAGAGCATTATTTAGTAAACCGCCAGTCAGTGGAAACGGCAAGTGATGCTGTGGTGCTCTCGGTGCACTGCGGTGAAGAACAAGAGCTGCCCCCTAGCATTTCGGTAAGAATGGTGCAGCAGCAGAAGTACCAGTTCAGTAAGCATACCGTTTTCCTTTGATATTCTAATATAGGGTGAACATGCTCTATGACATCAACGTTTAAGCGGATGCACAGTAGTAAGAATAGTGCCACGAATGGTTTGGTTGCAAGGGTCACATGTGCATCTGAAGTATTGTTTAACTTTGTGTGGGCTGTAAAAGGTTCAACAGTCCCAAGGCATTTAATATTGCTTTCAGAACAAAAAAATAACTATTGTCTCTTGTGGTTTCGGTTTCATGTGGTTGTGTCTATTGTGCCGAGCCCATGACAGATACTGAGACAACTAGATTTTATTCCCTCTGTGCTAGTGGATTCTGACTGAGGGACCTAGTGGAACTGTACAGTGTATTGTGTTCTCACTTGTATTTGAATTTCTCTTCGACTTCGTCAGTCGGCTCTCTTGTGATCAGAAGCACCAGGTCCTCCATGCACTGCGGCCGCACAAGGAACTCCACTAGCTTTTGGTTCTGAGATTTGCACTCCTGCAGGACATCCTCCTCATCCATCACCTCCTTCAGGGTCACGTCCTCTTTGTCCAGGAGTGTGTCGATGTGAGACGTCGTGTGAAGATCGAACTTCCAAAACATGGCGCTTCTGTAAAAGAGGATAAATAACAGAATGAACCTCTAAAAGTTTTATAAATAGGAATTTAAAACAGATTTAACTCAAAGGAGAACAGCCCCAGTTAACTCTTAAATAAAATTAGGAGGGATATGAAACAAACAGAGTAAGTATGAATACCTATAATGTTAAATATACACTGTGTGGAATATTTAGATATATATTTTAGGACATCCCTCAACACCCAGCACAGCTACCTCAAGTGTGCATCTGACTTGAATACAGCAGAAAAACTGCAGGTAACAGAAACCACACTAATGCTAACCAGTGTACTGCATCAAACTGAACGTCTAACGTGCGAGTCCTCACCTGAGCGTGACGAAGCTCAGAGGGTAAAAACTCCTGTTAAAAAGAAAATAATGCTGGAGCTCTTTGGGACTTCTGGCCCATTCCAGGCACTGCAGGCGGGAGAGATGCTAAGGAACAACACACACCCCGTCCACGAACAACACTCAACACACACCTAAAACACACAACACACATGGGTTTAGTTCACATACAAGTACCAATGAACTGAAATACATGGAAGCAGTCATAATATCTACAGACTCATCCCAAAAAAATAGGAATATCATGAGAAAAAGTTTCCATAATTCCATTTAAAAAGTTAAACTTTCATAGATTATAGATTAAGGGCCCACAATTTAAACAATTACAAGTATTTATTTGTTAATGTTTACATTATTTGGGCTACCACCTCAAAAAACCCACAAAATTTAAATACTGTAGAGAAATCATTCCAAATTTTGTGACACACTAATCATCTACTTAACAGTAGAGGTGAGGAACAGAATTCAAACTGCTTGAGGTCCAGTATAAAATATCCAGTCAGCCAGAAACACCAAAACCTGGTTTGATGCCCATGCCATCACCGCGCTTGACTGGCCAGCCAACTTGCCGGACCTAAATCCAATTGAGAATGTTTGCGGTATTCTCAAGAGGAAAATGAGGGAGACCAGAACCAACAACAAAGAAGAGCTGACAGCAAGCATCAAGAAAATCTGGGGTTCTTAACCCCCAGGCACTGTGATGGCATGGGCATCAAACCAGGTTTTAATGATTCTGGTGGCATGGGCAGGGGCCAGGTCCTACTAGAAGATGAAGTTTGCATTACCCCACAGTTCCTCAGCAGAAGGAATCATGAAGTCCTCTAAAACATTCTGCTAGACTGTTGCAGTGAGCTTGGATTTAAGAAAGGAGAGTTTACGAACACCTGCACTGGACATTGCACCCCAAATCATGACTGACTGAAGATTTTACACTGGACCTTAAGAACTTTGGATTCTGTTCCTCACCTGTACAGTTTACCTGAACTCAATTTACAACATTCTTAGCTTGTTCTATTTGAACCAGCTTTGGTTTATTTGTTCCTTGGCAAAAGAGTGAGAATGGAAACGTGACATTTAATCAACATCATACTGGACTTTTGCAATCACTGCTAAACATGTTTCAGCTTTTTAAAACATCGTATAGGTCAAACAACTAACCAGTTATCACTGCAATTAGTTGCAGTTACAACTTAATGACAAATAAACAGTCATGAATATGAAGCGAACACAACCCAACATGAGGAGGAAGCCTTGAGAGGAACAGGAATCAAATGAGGAACCATTCTGTTGTGAATGACTGAACCACATTGGCAGCCTGAACGATTAAAGTAGATTTTCAATTATGATTTAGGCTTCCGATGCTGTTGGTTTCTCAGTGTGTATTTATATACACTCACCAGCTAAGTGAATAGTCAATACACTTATTGTTTCACTTACCACAGACTCTATGGTTCTATAATTACAGCCTGTAGTCTGTTTCTCTACATATGTTGCTAAGTACCTTTACTCTGTTCCTCACCACAGAGCAGGTTTTATATGGGTGGTGGACGTTTCTCTGCACTGCAAGTCTGGTGATGTGTTAGTATGTGTTGTGCAGCTAGTGGATCATGAAGAATCAGTCTCCACTTACAACAAACTCTCTAAGCAGGGTAAATGCAAGAATCTGTGTTTTTAGCGATCTTTAGCGTGCATGAAACATGCAGCTTCATTTA
The DNA here is from genome assembly GCA_025769995.1 of Xyliphius kryptos. Taxonomy (NCBI): domain Eukaryota; kingdom Metazoa; phylum Chordata; class Actinopteri; order Siluriformes; family Aspredinidae; genus Xyliphius; species Xyliphius kryptos. Next base: position 12,885 of record JAOUQT010313313.1, on the reverse strand, counting down.
GGGAGTGTCTTTGCCATCGTCACGATGTTATTCGTGGGTGAGTTTTGAACATCAAGTGCAACCAATCCCCTTAAGAGCCTGGTAGACGCTGACTAACGGATTGCTATTTCAATGCTGCAGTTACGTAAATACACAAGCAATAACACCTAAATTAACATCATTTGCATAAAACGTCATTACAACTTTTGTTGACATCGCACACTGATATGATGGACAGAAGATGAATTTTATTATCGACTGAACTGAAAGGCTTAATCCATTAACAGCTTTGTTGTTTTTTATACACTATCTGTTAAATACATATGCTGTATTTTAGTGTCCTACAGTGATATCATTCTGCCTGGCGGCTCAATGAGGAGTCCAAGTCTGGACTCAGCTGAGAGTGATATTAAAAAGTGGAAGATTTTAAGAACCACAAGAACTCCGGTGAAGTTACAGAGCAGTTACTGAGTGCTCAAAGGACATACACTCTACTCACTCAATAACCGAGTGGCAACAATTATGTATTAACATCAACACAAAAACTGAGCACTGGAAGCTTTGTGGCATCTGCAGTTAACGAACCTTACAGCAAACACAATGCCAAACGTCAAATGGAGTGGCATAAAGAATGTAATTACTTAGTTTCAAAATTGTAAAGCAGTGATGTGTACATTTCTCTATTTGACAGCCTGATGGACAGGTCGGGTTTGGTGAATGCTCAGAGAATATGACCTGTCTGACTACATTGGGCCTGCTGTGGTGTGGTAAAGAAGGGATTATATTCTGGAGTTGTTGTTCAGGTTTCCTAGTCTAGGCCACTTAGTTCCAGTAAAGTAATATCTTTATATCTAATTAAATCACTTGATGCTTCCGACTTTGTGGAAACAGTTTAAGAAAGGTCCGTTTCTGTTTTAGCAGCATGACTGTGGAACTAGAAGTTTTAACTCTATTAAACCCTGGGTAGGTGTGTTGAAAGAATTTGACTGGCTAACAGAGTCATCATCTTGACACCAAACAAAATGAGTGTCGATCTTACTAACGCTCTTCTGGATACATGAGCAAACATTTCCGAACACACTACAAAATCTTGTGGAAGGCAATCTCAGAGATGTAGAAGCTGGTCTACCAGCTATACAACTTATAATTGTTGTTTTATCTGTGCCTATTGGTGTCCCAATTCTTGTGCATAAATCCTATTATAAAACAGGCAGTTTCGGTCCTTAAATTTGATTGGCCAAGGTATGTGTCCGGCCATGACATTACTGACGAACGTGAAGTGGTCAGAGGTGTGTGTTATTGTATCAATATGTGATATATTATTTTCCTGTTGCTTCCTGTGTTCTGAAATTTCACCACTACATGGCAGTAATTGATTGTTGGAACTGGAAAACCCGTTAGTCAGCAATCAGTGTTTGTTTTAAAAAAACGGATTAGATTATGTCATAGAAGACCATTGCCTATAATAAACACATTAGAAAAATCATACCTTTTTTATTATAGTGTGTTTTCAACCATTTTATAAAAGAAATAAGTCACTCGGAGCATTACGTGCAACTGTACTCAGCTATGCGTTACGCCTAATGACACCTTTTTCACATGATTTATTCACAATAATGAACACCCTCACATACCTTCTTGCTTTATGGTACATCACAAAACTAATACTGTATTAAACCAGGGCAGGGTGTTTGGCATGAAGAGGTTCCTCACCTCACTGTATTTTTAAAAAGACACCTGATATAACACAGAATGCGATAAGTATAAGTTAAATTACAGTTAAGGTTCTACTAATAATGATCTGATAATAATCATGTATTAATTAAGCCATTAGGAGTGAGTTAGGTAAATGTGCAATAATGGCTATTGAGACACCATTCTAAAATGTCATAGGTCATTGGTTAGTGTGTTAAGGGGGGGGGGGTCGTCATTTCATCTTATTACCTTCCACTTAATCCTCTACTAGGGAGGGGTGAATCCAGGCGAGAATGTTTTAGATGCTGGGCAGACAATACATCGCAGAGCACACACACAAAATACAGGGGCAATTAAGAGCAGCCAATGCACCTTGAATCCGTGGTTTTGGACTGCGGGAGTAAACCCGGGATGCACGTGGACTTAAAGAGAACATTCCAAATTATTCTCACACCAATCATCCCTTTATGGACCTTGCTTTCTGCCTTTTAGCTTAATCAAACCTAATATGTTGAAAGTGTAATGTTGTTTAAAATACATGGCATGGGGTTGTGATGATGGGGCAATGTATTTACAAAAAAAATAAAATAACAATCTTTGAAATGTTCACTGAAAACTAAAACAAAACACCACAACACATCAAAACCAAAAGTGTTTTTTTTTTTACCATTTGTGGAGACTGACTTCTACCTTAGAATTGTCATTAAATCAGTAGCATTTGAAGAAATGTTTAGATTTAATTCTGAATTCTGTGTCCTTGGTGTGTATTAAGCCATGATAAGATATGTCCCTTATCGGTTTTATTTTTGTTATTATTTTAAGCAAAATTTGTGTATGGAACTTCATACACAACAAATATCTATATAAATACAAATTTAAATGTTTATTACCTTAAATCCCTAAAGTTCTTTATCTCTATGGTAGAGTGAAGGGGAGGACACGAGGCACATAGCATATGGTGATTGGCACATGGGTAGCGTGGATGGGAGGGGAAGACGCGGGGCACTTAAGGTGACACTAATGCTGTAAGGCATGTTAAGAGTTGCACCTCAATAGGACATCTGACTAAATGTGTCCGATCTCAAAGCACCGCTTTGCTTCTTGAAAACTTATCTTGCAAAATGCTGGCCACCTGGGTGAACAGGTAACGGCCATTTCACATATATAAACACCAAAGCCATCACTCATTCAAAAACAAGTGCCCTTCAACTTTCATGATATCAATTTTAACAAATTAGAAAGGTGCGCTTTCTCCTATATTATTCATTTAACCAGAGGAGTCACAGCAAAGCATGACCGGAAACCACTAGTAGGTTTTATAAAAATAGATCAGCATAGCAATAGAGGTTTACACTTACATAAGATTATGAGGGTTTGTTTTCTTGGGAAGAGAATTAATCGTTCAGACTAGTTAATAAAATAGTCGATAATTCAATCGATGGAAGAATTGTCATTAGTGGCAGACCTACCACAAACAACTAAAATTTACATTCGAAGGGTAAAACTGAAAAACATAAGAAAAAAAAATAGATTAAAGCTGGTGCTGAGAGTGTAACATTCTGTAAGTCATTCTGGTTCAAAGGTTGTAAATGTCAAATTGCTCGAGTTTAAATAAAGGAAATAATTTTTCATCCTAATAACACATAACTTCTAAATTCCATCAGAGTAAATACCCTACCGCATTATTAACAGGTTTAAATAAGTGAAAATACCTTTTAAATCGCTAATCTTATTTATAAGCATACAGGAAACTGACGGGTCCTGACGACGGTTAGCTAAACCTAGCCAAAAAGTAGTTACAAGTTTTAAACTAAGCCTTTCTGAGCAACTTCATTTAAAAAAATGACATCATTATAAACTGTTTTGTTAATCACTGTGACTTTTAAATGATTTAAAGTGAATGTACACGACGCTGATGTTTTACCGAGCTACCTACCGCGAGCTAACAACCGGTTACTGACAGTCCGGCCCTTTAGCTTTAGCATAAGCTCGCCTTGCTTTCGTCAAATTAACGACTAAAAACATTTCCGACATTAAATGTTACTTTAAAAACTCAAACACTAGAAAATTACAACCCGTCGCGATGAGTCTGTAGACATTAGTGATTTAAAAAAAAAAAAACAAGAAAAAACGACTAAATCCGTGTAAAGTGTTGTTGGCTGCGTCTCAAAACGGAAGACGTACACTACATTGGCTGTCAAAACAGGACCGAAAACAAGGAAAAAAATTCCATAGGGTAAGACAGGAATTGAGACGCAGCCCGGCCTGAGGCACCTAGACGAAGTCTGATCCCAAACGACCCCGCCTTCAGTATAAGAGAGCACTGCGCCGTGTGTGGCATAATGAACCGAACGTGCTACGTAGTGCACTACAGAGCCTGAATGTGCGATTTAAGATCGAGCCTACCCGGCAAACAGCACTGACCCTACATAGCTGAAGAAGGAAACCAGCCAAGCAGCCCTTAGCCACCAGGCTAGCAGCGGCTTTGCTAAGCTAACCAGAAGCAGCCCGGCCACCAATAACGACACAAAAGACAAGTTACTTTACCGATTATGAGCTCTTCACACGGAGCGGCGCCGACATGAAGCTCCTAAGGAAACATAAAGCGACTGGTTGACAAAAAACGAAAACGTGAAAACATGTAAATACGATGGAAAAAATATTTTTGTAACAACAACGGCTTCTGACAGGCGCCAAAAATATAGCACTTTCAAGATGGCTGCAAACCCTTCCCCCAACACGGTCGCTGTTGTCAACTCCCCAGTAAGAAAAGCGGCTATTGGCTGTCCTAAAAAAGTCGCTGATTGACGTCGTTGCCTAATTTACATATATAGTCCATTTGCCTATTTGAAGCCATAGAGCAGGGGTACTTATTTAGGATTCAGTAGGCCCCAGTTAGAGGCCAAGGTCCAGATATGTTTTTATTTAATTTATCCTGTAATTCACCACCCTTTCTGACACTTCAAGAGTTTTCAGTATTATGAGGAGCTACATGTGTTTGCACATTTGTACATTTACATTTGGTCATTTAGTAAACGCTTTTATCCAAAGCGACTTACAAGTATCCCAACTTTTTTTTGTTGATGGTCAAAACACAGGTTTAACAACAGCATCCCTGAAGCAATGAGGGTTAAGTGTCTTCCTCAAGGACCCTCATTGGTAGTGTCAGTGGATATGGGATTTAAAGGTCTGTAAAGTTTGATATTCCACATTTGGGAGATATTCACATTTTAAAGATGCTTTAATAATATTTTTAAAAAACTTTTCATGAACCATAACATAATTAGAGAACAAACTACAATCAACATCCCTTATCTATTTATTTATGTTGGATGACCAATAGAGCTGAAATCACAGAAAAATATGGTTATGACCGCAAGAGACCGTCTAAAAAGTACAGTCATGGTACAAAATGTTCAACACATCATTCAACACACAAACTTTTCAAGTTTAGTTATAATTTTCACGTTATATCGTTATATGTTATGTTCTTTCAGGGTGGCACGGTGGCTTAGTGGTTAGCATGTTCGCCTCTCAGTGCTTGGGGTTCCCAGTTTGAATCTCGATCTGGGTTGTAGTTTGCATGTTCTCCCATGTCCATGTGGGCTTTCTTGGGGTTGCCAGTTTCCTTCAACAGTCCAAAATCATGGAATCCAGGTAAATGCTCTAAATTGCCCCGTATAGTATGTGAGTAAGTGTGTGCCCAGCAATGGATTGGCACCCTGTCCTGGGTGTATCTGCCCAGCGCAGAAAATGTTCTTCCCTGGATGGGCATGGGGAACCCCACCACGACCCTAGTAGTGGACTAAGCGGAAGAGAATAGATTGATGGATCTGTTCTTTGGCTGGAATGAAGTTTTTATCTGTAGGATCCTTATGTTAGTAATATTCTGCAGTGACAGCATTGTCTACACGGTCCCTTACGGGCATGTACGGCTGCCGCTGAGATTCTGTCTTTAGTGGGGGATTTACTCGCATAAATAAACTGACCAAAAATTTTGACAAAATATAAAGATTATATTTTTTTCTCCATTCGTTCACTCCAAATGCAACTTAAAACATTTTGGAAGTAGAGAGCGACTCAAGCCATCACTTATTTGGTAATTTACAGACTGTTTGGTGAACACATTTTATACGTCACATATAATAATAATACCACATTCTCTAAAAATTGTGTCGTTTTCAAGTGATTTCAATGATCACTTGTGAAAAAATCCTCAGATTTAGCGATATTAGTGTTGGTGCTCTTTTTAGGACATGCTGCTTCTCACGTCGTATCTCACCTGGTTTGATTGGCTGAGAAGCACCTTTCCGTGATCTTACTACGCACGTGATTGGTCTGTGAGTTTACTGCACAGCGAAGCCTGTACCATAAAGACAAAACAAAAATATGCCACTTAAAATAAACTTTGGGCCAACAGGGAACAATGTACAGGGACCACAATCCACCTATTAGTGAACTTTGCCATAGAATAAAGGAATGACATAAAGGGAAAATTGGTTAATATTTTAAAACTACAAATGAATTTCTGTTGATTATTTTTCTCCTTTGAAATATGCCCTCACTTCTCAAAAATAAATACATGACTTTACATGTCACATTACATAAATGATTTTTCAGGAACATTAGATAAATCAATGTTGTCCTGTGTTATTCAATATTTAATCAAAAGACTTTGATGTGGGGTAGAACTGCTACTCTGTGTCCAGGTCATTAAAGGACCTGAAAAAACACTTTAAAATACTGCAATGTTTTTAAGTTAACTTAACTTTTAAAACTAATATACACACATAGTTAAACGCAGTGATTCATTTTTTTTATTACACTATCCCAGTTTCTAAATAGGGGGCGGGGCCAGAAGCGGCTTTGAACAGTAACTGAAAAACGTGTTTTCAAGAGTCACAAAAAGTCTCAAAAACACTAGAAAAAAAGTCGCTAGATTATTCGATTGTCGCTTAAAAACAAAGTCGTAAGATTGTCTAAAAAGTAGCTAAATACAGCAACAAAGTCGTTAAGTTCGCAACAATGAACACGGTTACGGAACTTGTCAATCAAACCCGCCTCTTAACGCCTATTGGTCCAAACGTCTATCAGTCACAGACAATCTAGTTTTATATTGCGACCAAAGTGGAATGATACTATACTTTAATAGTCGTTTTGGCGTAAAATCTTAATAACATATTTCAGTATTTAATTACAATGTTGTAAAAACGGTGCGGTATCGTGAACTTACTTGTTAAAAAAGCATTTTCGATAAAAAACGCTTCGCGGACATGCCCACTACGAAAACAGCCAATTAGATTCCGCGATGAGTACACTGAGCTGTAATCTAATTGGTGTGTTCCGGATTTTAACCGCAGGGAACGTCCCGCCTTCAGAACTCAGGACTAATCTGTATCTTAAGCGGGGTTTTGACTCGAACCCGAGCGGAAGCGGCTCACCTGCTGGTTTCTGAGCGACGGTCCTCTCATTGAGCAGCTCCACTGTTTGCAGTCTGTTTACACAACAGCGCCTTAAGTTTGTAAAGATTCTGCCGACGTTTCGGATTCGCTGTGACTCCGCTGTTCTCTATCTTATTTTGCAACGCCCTAGCAACAGTGTGACGTAAGCAGGATTGACGGGGAAACCAACCAATCAATGAGGAGATTGTCCTTTCAGCGCTGTTAGGCAAATCAATAAACTACAATTGCAATTTGCATACTTTCAGCATTAACAATAAAATGCGTTATGAAAACTGCTCTTATTTTGGTCATTATTAATAATTGTTGGTGTTAATATTTATAATGTAAAAAAAATAAAGTTTGGGCACGCCCTCTTCTAGCTCCAATGTCTATTACCTTCACTTACCATACAGATGGACTTTGTAGTTTTACAATTACAGACTGTAGTCCATCCGTTTTCTTGTTTTTGTCTTCTGTTGGTTCTCGGTTTTCTATTGGTCTGGAGCATCACAGAACAGGTATCATTTGGATGGTGGACTGTTTATTTTGAAACGGGTAGTTCCAGTCCTTAAATCTGATTGGCTAAGCCGCTTGTCTAGCCGTGTTATTATTCATAATAACACCGCTGACTACTTCCCATAGGTAAAAATGATATAAAATGTACTGTTTTTCCAGTTTTTCATAGACTGCTTTTTTGTAAGTTGGCCACTAGATGGCAGTATTTGATTGTTAAAGAAACCAGAACTCTTATTACTTGTACTACGCTTGTGTGTCATGCCTAATAACACCTCTTTCCCAATTTTTGTACACAACAACCTCGAGTGCCTTATTGTCATTTGTGAGCGGCATGGTTAGCATGTTTGCCACTCAGCCACAGGGACCCTGCTTTGAATCCTGATCTGGGTGGAGTTTCCATGTTCTACCCATGACTGCGTGGGGTTCTTTTGGGTTCTCTGTTTTTTACAAATGAAAAACCCATAGTCTGTAGTCAATATAGTCTGTGTACCCCAAGCTTGGTAGAAGGTTAGCGTCGTCTCAGGAAGGATATCCGGCGTAAAATAATTTTAAATCTAATATGCAAATCTAATTTCCATAATGTCACAAATGCGTGTCAGTAATCACAAATGGACTACAGTCTGTAAATGTAAAACTACAAAGTCCATCTATAGGGTAAATGAAGAAAATAGACAAAGCAAAATGGGGGGGGGGGGATTCAAACTCTTTACATTGAACAGAATAGCTGATTTTTGCAGAATAACATTTTCCTTTGCATTTTTAAAGAATAACAAAAACACGACACACCTTAAAATAGAACCTTTATTATATATAAAATTGCTTTTGATTAAAAAAAAAATCACAAGTGTGCATTACATGAGGCGTCTGTACATTAAAAGGTTGATCTGCAGGTCGGGCCGGAGCCTCAGTGGCAGTGTGAAAGCTGGCCAACGAAAACAGGACGAGTCGGGACAATTCACAGAAGCAGAGAGAGAACAATGGCAGCGGTACCACTGACACAACATGATATTACATGTCCATTTCAGTCACATATGAGGCTTATAGAGATGCTCTGGGTTGATTTGCAGGAGGCCGGTGTGTTGCTGGATTTACCGTCAGTGCTGCTTTGGGCGTTTATGTTGAAAAGTTACAGAAGTTTCATTAAATTATGTTTAAATAATGGATCGTGTGGGTATGACTCAGCAATCAGTTCTACTGTTGATCTGCAGCGAGACTGTCGTCAGTACAGGACACCGTGATGGACATCTGATGACATCATGTCAGAACATCACACTGTCACAGCATGACATCACACTATGTTGCAGCATGACATTAAACTGTTACAGCATGACATCACATTCAGAGTATGACATCACACTATGTTGTAGCATGACATTAGACTGTTACAGCATGACATCACACTCACAGTATGACATCACATTCAGAGTATGACATCACACTATGTTGCAGCATGACATTACACTGACACATGACATCACACTATGTCACCGCATGACATCACACTCATAGTATGACATCACACTATGTAGCAGCATGACATCATACACTGTCACAGCATGACATCACACTGTCACAGCATTACATCACACTATGTTGCAGAATGATACCACACTGTCATGGCATGACATCATACTATATCACAGCATTACATCACAGTGTCACGGCATGACATCACACTATGTTGCAGCATGATACCACACTGTCACCGCATGACATCACACTAATTGTGACACGTACCATTACAATTCTTTTTAAACAGTCCTCATAAGTGCTTAACGCTGATCTGCACCAGGTTCCCTCGAACACAGACCCCATCCCACTTCAGAAACAAGGTGAATTATTTTTGAAGAACTAGGAAATATGAAATTTAGACCCAGTCTCTTGACAGTTCTAACCTCTAATCTATATATATATTTATGGCTGGAAGAGAAAGCAAGGGGTTTTCCACCAAACCTCTGACATTACAGCTTTATTGATCTACAAATCCAGGAAGATCTGACTGCAGGGACTGACTCTAAGTTCTAAAGGTAAGTAACACACGCTCCTGCAGCCACCTCGGAACGTCTGAGTGCACGAACAAGAACTATCAATCTTTCCTTCATTTGTATTTTACACAGAACGGTTGTATTTAAATAGCAGCATATTTCATTCATGGTCTGGCCATGGGTGACATGTCATCAGCCCAAATTTCTATACACAAGAGGGTTTTCTTTCCATTTTGGAATTATAATTAAGGGGGGGGGGACAAAAACACCCTATGTAGGTAGCAAGGTTATAGTTTTTTTTTTAAGTTTAACAGTGAGTCAGCATCACTGGCTGTTTCCCAGCAGGAGGGTAACAGACAATACAGGCATGGGGTCATTTAGTGTCTCGTATGTGTCTATGGAATGTGGAAGGAACCAGCAAAATGCGACGTTAACCCCCCCAGACACAGGGAGGACATGCAGCCTCCTGTGTTAGGCCTAATGGGAATCGAACCCTCAACCTGTGATGCCAATGCATAAATACCTGAACCAAATTATAAGGGATACAGTAGCTAGCTTCTGGTTTGAAGTCCTTAAATTGACACCAGGGGCCTTTTAAAGTAGAGTTAGCATGTTCTCCACATTTATTGCCTTTTTAAACACAGGCAAATTAGAGACTAAATAGCCTCAATATTATTGTCAGTCTGCCTTTCTGCCCAGCCTGGGATAAACCCTAGCCCCTCTCTTCTAGCCTCTAATATACGGGCCACTTGACCAATCAAATTCTTTATAAATATGGTTCTAATAGGGTTTTTAACGTGTTCTTGATCCTGTGTTCAGACGTCCGGAGGCGACCGCAGACTCCCCGCTCCTTCAAACGGTCGAACGCATGGGATTCTGTACACGACGGAAGCTGAAGCATCGCTACGAGATCTATACACAGTCACCGGATCAGTACGATTTCACAATCGCACTGGTTTGTATTTATGTACACATACAGGCGCTGCTTCTGCTGGCTGTGTCCTCATTATTCAGATTAAAGGATTATGTACAATAGCAGCAACACACACTTTTGGTAAACAGAACTAGCCAAACATTTTGCTTTGTATTCACATACACGTTCAAAACAACATCAGCATTATTATTATTTACTTAATTATACATATGTACAAAATCTGAGCTCTACAGTCGTTCGTTATTATTATTTCTTTTTTGGTATGATTCCATATTGCTGGGCTGACGTGTCTCCCCCATCCCATAATATCCTCCTGGCTCAAAACGGAGGGACCGATTGTGTACTGGGTGCGATCCACCGCCTACATGCACCGTGTGAGGTGACAGTGGGACAGTTTCATCGCAACGCTCTATACAGTGTGATCACTGTAATACGAACGGCGGTCCTCACAAGGAAGCTGACTGACTGAATGAGTTCAGGACCCATTTTTTACTTTTGGATGCCACCTGTTTATACGAATATAAATATATGCTTTACATTCTTATGTGATTGTAGTTCATCATGCTTAGACCCCGAGTGCCATATATGGGCATATCATGGACCACAGACTACGTCACATGACGTCATTAGCACCTTAATAATTATTATTATAAAGTATGAATAGTCAAATTTGACATTTTATTTAACAACCTTATTTCATTTAAGGTTTAATTGCGCTGACTGGCAGTGTATAGGAGTAATGCATAGCAGCAAAGGCTATAAGTGCAAACAGGATTGGCATGTAGCTGCACATTTAGTCACAAGGTGGCAGTGATGGGCAAGACGATGGTAAAGTCAGTCAGCCGACCTCAGAACAGCTAATGGGATGTGTCTATAGCGTAAAATGGAGGAGAACACCTGTGTGTGAGTGTGTGTGTGCGTATCAGGACGAGTCTGTGCAGGGTGACGGAGGAGGAGGACACAGGTGGAAGTAGCTGCGCTCGGTGGACGGAGACGGTGGACAACTCTCCTCAGCCGACATGTAGTGGCTGCGCGGCGTGGGAGGTGGAGGACACGGCTCCGAGTCCCAGTTCACCTCCATGTAGTACTTATTGCTTTTCCAGTGGCTCGGCGTGTAGTCGCTGTCGCACACGTCCGTGCTGCATGGTGTGGTGGGTGGAGCCACGCCGCACACGCCATACGGCCTTAAAGAGGCAAGCACAGGGATGTAAATCCTATATAATGAACATGTTCCACAACATTACATATACGCTTACTACGTGGTTTACCTGTAGGACCTGGTGGTGGAGGGGCTGTTGGAGGAGTAAAAAGCTTCAGTGTTGTAGAGAGACCGGTCTGTAGCTGGGGATGGTGGCGGATTTAAGATCTACAGACAAATCAAAGGTCATATTAGGATCGGTACTTTAATACCGAGTCTTAATACAGAGTCTGCAGAGTTACACAGGGTACAGCTAGCAGCGAAATGCCACCCCCTTTTTCGCTGCCAAATCATGGGATACGAACAACAGAGCCCCATCCCGCCTTTTACTTGCTGAACCATGGGATATGCACAGGTGAAGCCCCACCCCCCTTTTCCCTGCCGAACCATAAGATATGCACGACGGAGCACCACCTCCTTTTTACCTGCTAAACCATGGGATATGCACAGGTGAGGCCCCACCCCTTTTTACCTGCTGAACCATGGGATACACATGACGGAGCCCCACCCCCCTTTTTCACTGCCAAATCATGGGATAGGCATGACGGAGCCATTGTTATTGTCAATAATGTTACAAATAGACAAACGGCTCAGCCAATCGTATTTAAGGACTGGCATTACCTGTGTTATAATAATGAATGATAATATTTACTTATTAATAGTAATGAGGTGGAGGTTCTTTATTCTGGGTGTCATTAGAAGTAGGGTGTAGTCAGGGGTAGTTGTGATGAGGATGGGTACCTGAGGGTAGAAAGCAGCTTTAGTGCTGGATGAGCTGCTGGATGAAGCTCCTGTTACGTGGTTCCTGTCGTACAGAGGAGCACCGCTGCTGCTGCTGCCCATCAGACTCATCGAACTCATTATGGACTTTCCACACGAGATACCTACACACACACACACACACACACACACACACACACACACAGACACACACACACACACACACACACAGTGAGACACATACATATAGACAATACTGCTAGCATAAATATACTGTGTGTGTGTGTGTGTGTGTGTGTGTATGTATACCTGTGCAGTTGTTGTGCTGTGTGTTATTTGGGCTGATGAAGTTAAGTGGGACATGGGGGGTCCCGCTGATGTAATCATGAGGAAAACCAGCATTGGGTCCTTTATAGC
>JAOUQT010313305.1:0-14795 GCA_025769995.1 Xyliphius kryptos | reverse complement strand
ATAGTTATACTTAGTCTGATCTTATTTCAGACCATTATCTTATCCCATTTAAAATTACTATGAATCAAAATAGTTGCCTTTCACGCCAGTACAGGTTCAAATGCACATTTACGACAAGTACTGCAGGTTATTTTGTTAGTAAACTCCCAAATTTATTTAACTATGATTGTATCACCCAGCTCTTAATGCTGCTAAAGAAAAATATTTCTCCTCGCAAATAAAAGAAAACAAAAATAATTCTCGCCTTTTATTTAAGACCGTAGAAAAATTAACTAGGAAGAAGACCACTGAAGAGCGTTCCCACCATCAGGCTGTATTGCGACAACTTTAGAATTTTTTTTATATTAAAGTAAAATAAAAAATATAATAAAAAATATAAAGCAGAAAATAAATACTATAAATCTTATCCCGAGTAATCCAAGTCAACTAGACGTCAATATATTTACCTTAGACCATAGATTATCATACTTTAATCAACTCCAAGAGTTTATCTCACTAGTTTCATTGTCAAAATCTATAACTTCTATATTAGATCCCATACCCACAAGCCAATGTTTTTGAAAACTGTCAGTCAGAATTTAGGTCCCATCATAGCACAGAGACAGCACTGGCTAAAGTTGTGAATGTTTTGCTACTGGCCTCTGATCAGACTTATGTTTCCATGCTTATATTGCTTGACCTAAGTGCAGCTTTTGACGCCATGGATCCAGCTATTCTTCGTCATAGGTTAGAAAATGTTGTTGGAATTAAATGAACAGCCCTGTCATGGTTTAGGCCTTATTTGACCTTTCATTATCAGTTTGTAGATGTAAATGACCACTATTCTATGCACAGGAGGGTAAAGCTTGGTGTCCCAAAATGTTCTGTCTAAGGCCCATTACTATTTTCTTTATATATGCTACCTCTGGGTAATATTATTCGCAAACATGATATCAACTTTCACTGTTATGCTGATGATTTTCAGTTATATGTGTCAGCCAATCCTGTGGACAGACACTAATTTCCTTGAGTTAAGGAATGTGTGAAGGACAATAGACAGTGGATGTAAAAAAATTTCTTTTACTTAATTCTGATAAAACTAAAATACTGGTATTAGGACCACAGGCAGCTAGAAGTTTCTGGTATTGTATTATCTCTGGATGTCTTTCAATTTCACAATGTACAGCTATAAAATACCTTGGGGTGATTATTCATTCTAGCCTTTTCTTCAAATCTCATGTAGATAATACCACCAGGAAAGCATTATTTCATTCTTAACATTGTTAAGATCAGAAACATGCTGGCACTGAATGATGCAGAAAAATTTGTCTATGCTTTTGTAAACTGAAGATTGTATTACTGTAATGCCCTGTTGTCTGGTTGTTCAAGTAGAGGCTTAACAAACTACAGTTGGTTCAGAATCCTTACTAGAACCCAAAAATATGAGCATATCACCCCTGTCTTATCCACACTGCACTGGCTACTAGTCAAATTTTGTTATTATAAAATACTTTTGCTACAGTACCTTAGTGAACTTATAGTTTTTATGATCCTCCATGCCTACTTTAATCAAAGGATGCAGGCTATTTAAACCTCATATTATGAGGGCTACAATGGGGAGCAGATAATTCTCTTATGGAGCCCAACATCTATGGAAGTAAGTTAGTTACTTAGTTAGTCCAGTTAGTGTTCGAGACTTAGACACAATCTCAGTCTTGAAGTCTAGGCCGACAACATATTTATTTAGTCAAGCATATCCTTCATAGTCCCCTAAAGTACAAGGCTCAGAGCTGGAGGGTTCATGGACATAGAGTGTTTTGGTAAACTGGGATGATTGGATGCTGTACCCTGACCACTCTCACGAGATCACTCAGGTGTGTTGATGGTGGAGTGGCTGGCTGCTTTATGTCCCAGGGTTCCCTCATGTCTGTGTCACCTTCTGGTTCTACCCTGTAGTTGTGCTGTCATAGCGCTAGTCTGCCAGAGTTTCTGCTTGCTCTCTGCACAACTTGTGTTTGAATTGTCCATTAGATAGTTGATCGTATCTAACTCTCTTTATTCTCTTTCTTTTCTCCCTTTTCTCTTTTCTATCCTTTCTCTCTTCTCCACTCTTTCAGTTGAGCTAAACCTAATATGGCAGAGGAATCAGGAAATGTCAGCGACCCTGTGCCTGCCAGATTCCCTCCGACTGCCCATTGACTTAATTATTATTCTAAATGTTATATAATATTGTTAATTATGGATTCGTGTTTATGGTATGTATGTTATATATTGTTATACTATTATGTATGTTATATATTGTTATACTATTATGTATGTTATATATTATGTTATTTATATATTTATCTATTAGATGTTTATGTATGTTATATATTATGTATATATTATATATTATTGTTATAATATTATTATTGTTATATTACTGTTATATATTATTGTTAGTTATAGAATTATGTATTAGATATATACAGATTGCATCACATCACCCAAATGAGGATGGGTTCCCTTATGAGTCTGGTTCCTCTCAAGGTTTACTTCCTTACTTCCTCAGGGAGTTTTTCCTAATCTGAGATAAAACATATTCGCTGTCCTATGTTAAAAGCGTTTTATATATAAAATTAAATTGAACTGAATTGAATAAAAATGAAATAATTTAAAAAGGAATGGATGCATAAATAAATGAAAATACAAATGAGTGATTAAAGAAATTAATAAATGAATAAATGAAATAATAATTAGATGGCTATGTGAGTAAATGAATGAACAAGTAAATAAACAATGAATGTACAGATGAATGATTAAACAAGTGTGAATTAATAAAAATATGAATACATGAATAGATGGCTGGCTGAATGAAACAAGAGATAAATTATTAAATAAAAACAGAAATCTCAATGTCAATAAAAATATAAAATAAAGAACTAAAGCACTGTTTTAGTGAAACTGCAATTGAAGTCTATTGCATTAAGGTCATCATACATTTCATCAGTGACCAGCTACATCAGTAAGCGCACTGATGATGTCACTGTCTCCAAGACAATCACTATATACTCCAAACAGAGGGCACTTCTGTGGGCCAGAGATGCATTTAGATCAGGAGATAAGGCAGCCCTGATTACAACAAGAGCCAAACTGCAGGCAATCAAAGAGGTTAAGCACATACATAGCCAGAGCGTCCACAGCACTTCAAGAACAAATTCTATGCTCGGTTCGTGGCACAAAATTGTGAGACGGTGAGGAAATTTACCCTCCTCCCAGAGACCAAAGGCTCAGTCTTACCACAGCTCATTTGAGACAAACTCTACAGAATTAACTCGGAGAAAGCTGCAGGATGAAACAACATTTTTTTCAGTGCTCAGAGAATGCGCAGACCAGTATGCAGCTTTAATATCTCTCTGAGCAGCACCATAGTTCCAACATGCATAAAAGCAACCGGTGCCGAAGTATTTTCACGTGTCCTGCCTCAATGACCACCTTCTTGTTGTACTAACACCCATAATCATGAAGTGCTTTGAGAGGCTTGTCATGAGGCACATCAAAACCCATCTACCCCTCACAGTGGATCCCATGCAGTTTGCCTATTTTCCCAACCGTACCACAGATGACGCCATAGCTACCACTTGTACTTCATAGACTTTAGATCAGCAATCAACAACATTATTTCTCAGCACCTGTCTGGAAAACCGAGCCTACTGGGCATAAAAACCTCTCTCTGCAACTGGATCCCACACTTCCTGACTGGGAGTCCTCAGTCCATCTGTATTGGTAACAACACCTCCAGCACCAACACACTAAACACTATGCCCCTAAGGGTTGTGTGCTTAGTCCACTGCTGTTTTACCCAGTAGACACACGACTGTGCACTAATAAACCTCTCTAAACACCTGGCTGTGGTGGGTCTCATCAGTAAGAACAATGAGTCAGCATACAGAGAGGAGGTGCTATGTCTAATGGACTGGTATAAAGTCAACAATCTGTCTCTAAATGTAGACAAAACTAATGAGATGAGAGTTGGCTTCAGAAAACAACAAAGTGATCACCCTCCACTAAACATCGCCAGCTCCCCTGTAGAGATTATTGACAGCACCAAATTCTTTGGTGTTCACACCATCCCTATTACCAAGAAATCTGAGATGCCTGAATAAAGCATGACTCCCACCTCCCAGAGTGCCAGATAGAGGGACAGAACAGTGCAAACCTCAGACAGTACAATCAGTGTAAATATAATGCAAATGTACTGGTGTTGACCTGTAAATAATCTTTGTGAATTGTATTTACTGTACTGTAACAATAGTGAGATTAATAAATAGATGAATGAATGAATGATTGCATAAATGACCACTCTACCTTTCCAGCAGATGACTGTGCCTTTGCACAGCACCCCCTGTGTGTTCTTCAGCAGGTGGTACTTTAAGTGCTTCTGCTTTTTGGGCTGCGTACTAAGCTTCAGGTTGATGTGGTTGGAAAATTCTGTGAAGTATCGGAAACCTTTTTCACCGCAGCCCACACAACACCCAGAAAACCCTACACACACACATAGGCACACAGAAAAATAAGTCATACGGTTCATAGCCATTTTATCTTGTTGCTTGTTAGATGTATTAAGTTCTTAAGTTCTTAGCATGTAGCAGGTTGCTTCTCAGTAGCAATCCGGCATGGCAACCCACCTAAAAGTGCATTTTTCCCGTTCTCATCTGGCAGGAAGCGTTTGTCCACGGCGCACACCAGGATGTGCTCAGGAATGCTAGGAGATTTGGCACCCACAAGCTCAAACCCAGCGGGTATGTTGATGGACTCAGCCGCTATGGAAACCAGGCGAAGGTCTTTTCCCGCCTGACAGAATCCTGGGGAAAAAAAATGGATTACCATTTTAGCACTAATGTCCTGTAAATGTTCAAATAGTGATGAAATACATCAAGCAGGTGGCAGCAAAGCAACCTAAACTGGAGACATAGAAGAGGTCATTTTGTGACATCATTTGCATGAAGTCACATGATTTTAATCGTACAGTATAAGATTTTGCTAAAGCAGGGTATAATTAAAGCTGATGTCCCAGATTACCCAAATGTATTTAATAATTTATTAAATGTATTAATTAATTTTCAAATATATAAAATATAATTTATTAATTATTTCGCTACCGTCCACGGTGCAGCAGCCTTCAGGGGGCGGAGCCTGCAGGTAGGGAAGCGGAGGGCTGCTGCTGTCTGATTCGTCATCGTCGTCCATGTCCTCAATGCCGCTGGACGACTGGCAGTTCATCATAACATGACTGCTTGAATCGGACCTCAGACTCAGGTCCATTCTGGATTTAATGTCTGCTGAGACAGGGTAAAGGTCGCAGAGGTCACATGACCAACAGAATAAAAAAAGGTTTCATGATTCAATACAGTAAATTCCTTTTGTATTGGGTATAATTGGAAATGAAGTCTAAGTCCAGATGCTCACAGGCAACCGCCGCCTGTGCCCCATGACTTGCTCAAGTGACTTTTAGAGTGTCAAAAACAAGAAAAAGTGCCCTAGGACCTGCCCTCCCCATGGTAAACATAATAAACTGCCTTTAGGGTGCCCATTTAATCAATAAATGATAAAAATTAAGTGCTTTTTATAGCAAGATATAAGAAATGCCACAATATGCCTTAATAAGTACCTTTTTAGGTATAATTAGAATAGGAAACAATGTAATTAATGCCTCTTATTTGATAGTATCCTAAAGAGATGAACTAAAGGTTCTCTTACATTGAAATAAACCTGATTCTCTGCTAGTACAGATGTGATACACAGTGGGAAAATATGATGTAGTACCCTTATCTGAAAGTAAAATACAAAGTAAATTCTTTTCAAATGTAAATGGAACCCATTTTGGCTCCAGTGGAAGAAAAGCTCATTAAGTGCCAATTAGATATGCTTTCAAGTGATTTGATTCAATAACTGTACCAAATACAGATATCATCCCCATGGGGTGCAGTAGATATCCATTTTTTTTAAACCAGTGACGACGCTTGTGTCTCACCGTCCAGGTTGGGTGTGTACTGATCAGGTTCGAGGTACAGCTGTGTAAATATCGGCTGAGGATCTCCATTACTGGAGCGCAGCGATGCCTCGATGGAGTTGTGCAGCGCTTCCTCGAAGCGGGACGACTTCAGCTGTCCGGCATATGAATTCCCCATGATCTAAAACAAAACAAAATACAGAAAATTGGAATGAAAGCAATATATGTATACAATAATGTATATAATTTATGTAAATGTATGCATATTTATTCAAATGTATCCTATTTTGCATACATCACTACATGAGGATTTATTCCTCCTTTGATCTTCTTTGCTTTGTTATTATAATTTTTTTTTATTCATAGAAATTCGTATCAGAGCTGTGTGTGTATTTGTTCAAAATTGTCCTTGGTGCTGCAGACTAAACACTCCCCCCACACTTCGAGTACCATCTGGATGTAAGACAAAACACAGAGAAATACGGAATCACTTGCCACTAACATGCTAGCGTTTTAGCTACGTTGCTAAAGAGACTTCCTGATTCAAAAACTAAACACTAGTGTCCCACAAGGATTAGTGCTTGGTCCTCTTTTGCTTTTACTATACACTTGCTCCCTCTGTGAAGTTATATCCTCACTTTGCTTTTTATATCACTGTTATACTGATGACACCCAATGCTGATGACAATGCTTGACTGGTCCCCATCTCTCAGGAGACGAGGAAAGCATGCTTCTAGACTCTTCTCTATTTCGGCTCCTAAATGTTGCAAGCTGCTAGCTTAAATCCTTTTTCAAAGGACCTTCCCAAAAGAAAATAGAGCTAACATGGAACTAAGGAACAACAGAAAGAACGAAGTAGCTCATTTTATGCTTGGAGAAGAGAATATAATGCATTACAGAATGAATTTTAGTCTGTGAAACACTTTGGTGGTGGCAGTATCATGGACAAACACCATATACTGAAAGTATGGTTGTCACTTCTGAGTAGTGAAAAACCAGCCATGAAAAACCATGGGTGGGGGTGTTAAGGTAAATTCTCATTTCGTGCACGTAGTACGCTTTATTTGTGCCACCTTGTCTCATTGAATGGTGCAATGCTAACCGGCATTGCTTCATATGCGAAACGCAATATATATCTCTGCGTTCGAATAAGCTGAATATGATTTAATAGAACTCTCATTAGTTAGACAGCTGGTATATGGTATAAATAATTAATATTGTTAAAAACTGGGGCATTGAGTGTTCCGGAAGATAGAATATTTTTCCTGGACTGACTGTTAAAATAAGGACAATCCCAGAAAAATCTGGCAACCGTAACTGAAAGTAAAGATTAACATACTTTTGACATTTAAAGATGGGCAATAGTTAATCATTTTAGATTAATAAAAAAACGACAGAAACTTTTCTCAATTGTTCTCAGTTGTTTTAATTGTCTTCAAACTGATGGTATGTCCTACGTGAAATTGCTGCTACTTTTCCCGATACGCTGGCCGATAGGTTCATAAATCGAAAATATGTCGACAAACAGAGATCACCTCCAGTATCGCATGTAGTGTATTTAATTAGACATCTGTCAAAGAATTACATCCGAATATTCTGGGCCTCTTTTAAGTGAATTGCTCTGTAATTATGCTGTATATTCATTCATTCATAATCTTCCACTTTATCCACACGTAGTTGTGAGAAATCCGGTGTAACTCTGGGTGCAGGGGGATGAACAACCATACATACAACCATACTTAGATAGATGGATGGATGGATGGATGGATCGATCGATCGATGGATGGATAGATAGATAGATAGTACCTTGAAGTGTTCTCCAGGTGTGAATAAACCGGATCACATTCTCTCCATGACTGGTCAGCGAGGAAGTGTGCAATTTTGCCACTCGTCCATCATCACTGATACCACACACACACACATTCTCACACCTGTAAGGGTAAACATACAACATTGACACAATTAGTACCATTAGACACACTCACACACACACACTTACTTTGAAAACCTGAACTTTTCCTCAGAAATATAGAAGTACAAACACACACCCGTGTAATCATGTGTCTGTGTGTGTATAAATATACTGTACATATGTGTGTATATGTGTCTGTGTGTGTATATATACAGTATATATATGTGTGTGTTTATAGTGTGTATGTATTGTGACCTTGTGTCAGACCTCACTTTTTTTACTAATATCATATCAAGCAGTCTGGATATCTCAGCTGTTAGAGCACACACTGTTGGAAAAAGCCAGGAGTGTTAGACAGGACTGCATATATATGTGATTATGTATATATGTGTTTGTAATAAGGTCCTACTGTAAACTCGATCATTTATATCCCTCAAATGAGGATATTCTTGGGTCATCCCACTATTTCTTTGGCTAATATAACATCCTAATACTCTCAGAGAGCTCCATAACTGTTTATGTGTGTACGCATTTGTTCGTAATACTATCCTACTCTGGACCAGCTCATGTCTTTATCCTTCACTATTTTTTTAAATAATATCGCATCCTGATACTAGTGCTCTATCGTCCTAATACTCTCAGAGTGCTCTATATCAGTTTGTGTGTGTCTGTGTGAGGGGAATGTGAGGTCGGTGTGTCGGGTCAGAGAGTGTGTGTGTTCTGCAGTACAGGAGTACAGAAGAGTCTCTGGGTGATGTTTGACATCAAGAGGGTTGTGTTTCGGAGCAGATTGCAGATCAGTGGGACATGTATAGCTGTAACTGATAACAGTGATGGATGAACAGACCAAAACCCACACACTCCAGAGTGCATCGCACACAAACACACACACATAATAAATTGCAGAATGAATTTTATGCGAAATTAGAGCAAACCTTTTCTCAGTTTTATTCGAAATAGGCCTCAAATATTATTCATTATAATTTTCTACTTAATCCACATGGTCAGTGGCCAGCTGGTGCCCACCCAGTAACTCTGGGCACATGGACAGTAACAACTCTATACAGGGTGTCACGCCATTGTAAGGCATACACAAACATTCACACACTTATGGCCACTTTAAAGATACCAATAAACCTAACATGCATGACTCTGGATTGCAGTGGAAAACCGGCGGACCTTGAAAAAACTGAAACATTTAAGTCCTACCTGGGATTGAACCCAGGCCAGTTCTGCAAGGAAACAGTGCTACCCACTGCACTTTGTATTAATTATGTTTTTTCAGAAAGGTTCATTTGAATATGGAGGTTCAAGATCGCAAAATAAAATATACATATAAGGTTCCGCTGTGACGACCCGTCAAACTTCAGAGGTAATGGGCAGAATATGACATTATAAAGTGGCATACCTTCCCAGTAGGAAATGAGTTTTGAATGTAGAGAAATTGAGACAGATAATAAACCTACAGAAAATATCTGATGTGTTTAATTTTTGTTAGCTGATTTAGTTCACACCTGCTCTACCTTCATACATGCTCTAGCTTTCTGCCAAATCTGGTGTTTCTGGGTCTTACGGTCTTTACTCAGTGATGAGTTTCAGAATAATAATAAGAAAAAAAATAGTGAGGATTGCAAAGGGTTTCCTTCTCTGTTTGTGTGAACTCTAATGAAATTCATAATGAAGCAGTAAATCACACTAAGTGGTTGTCCAGTGTCACAATCCTGATCAAACACTGTGACACTATATAGCAAATTACCCATAATCAATACTCTACACTTGCAATTCCTCAATGCAACAACTAGAAAAATAACTAATTACACACACACAAAACATATAGTCAGAGCTATCCTGAACTCAATATATAAGATTTTAACAAACCATAACATATGCACCCTCTGGTTATATCTAATATATTTATAATCATATTTACGTATATATTTTTAGGGCGGTATAATGGGGAGTGCTATAGTATCACAGTAAGAAGGAAATTTTTGTGTGGTGTATGCATGTTTTCTCCGTGTGGTTAGGAAACCGGCCTTGCCACCAGATGTTCCCCGGTACTGCCAAATCATAATACAGATGAAGTGCTCCCTGGACACTGTAGAGGCTGCTCACAGCTCTGGGCACGTGTGTTCATTTCACTAGTGTGTGTATACTGTATATGTGCGATTGAATAGGTTAAATGCTGAGGACCAATTCTGCTGTGTGCAATAATATTGGCAAATATATCACTTCCACTTTTGCATTCCAAAGACATGAACGTTAGGTTAATTGGTGTCTCTAAAGTGGCCCTTGGTGTGTGAATGTACGTGCAGTTGGGCACTGGCTGTTTTTTTTTTAAACCAAAACTTTGTAATTGTAACTATTAATAATAATTGTAATTTTTTCTATTTAATTCATCTTTATTTATACACTCTATGTTCTGGAGACACCTGAGATTCTCACCACAAGGATCGATAACGTTTTCTTTCCCGGCCACCAGGGGCCACCACAGTGAGTCACTCGCATAGTTGATCTGGCACATATTTAGGCTAAATGCGATTCCTGACACAACATTCACCCTTTCGGGCTTAGGACAGAACAATTTAGTGTCTCCAATTCAACTAGCATGCACTTCTTTGGATAAAGTGTATTATAAAGTCTCACGTGAGCATGGAGAGAACATTCAAACTCCACACAGAAATTTGCCAGATTGCCCCTACCAGGGATTGAATACGAGGGCTTTTTACTGTGAGGCGACAGCACTATCCACTGCGTCACAAATTTAAACACAAATAAGGTTTTTGGATAAAGTGTATAGTATAATACAGAATATAATATTTAAACTTATTCACACATTCATTTATTTTCTTCCACTTAATTAACAAAGGGGTCATAGGCCTGCCGGTCCCATCCAGCAACTCTGAGAGCAAGGGCGGAAACAACCCTAGACAGAGCGCCAATCCATTGTAGCACACATATACACACACACACAGTCACACACTAAAAGACACCAATTATACCAGCATGCATGTATTTGGAATGAGAGAGGAAACCGTTGTAACCCGTGCAATGCCGGGGAGAATATGCGAACTCCGCACACAAATTTCCCAGGTTTCCGCACTGGCTGCTCCTAACTTTGAGGCAACAGCGCTGTTAGCCGTGTGTGTTAGTGCTGTCGCCTTAGAGCAAGACGCACTTGTCTAATTAAACTACATAATCGAACATATAATTTTTTTTTTTAACAATGATAGACATTCCACAACTTCCAGGTCAGACATTTAAAAACATCTATAGAAATGGATCAGTCTGTGCTTGAACACACTGTGTAAGCCATGTGTTAAGTAACAGTTAAAGAGGTGTGTGTTTTCCTGCCTTTGGGAAGAACACGGACCAGTCTGACCGATAATGAAATTTAAAGCCCGTCTTCAGTTTTGCCTGCAGCCAAAGTCGTCTTTATCTGATCATTCATTGTCTCTATCAAACACACACACACACACACGATGCATTCTTCGTCTAAACACACCTCATTTACTAATATCGAGCCATTTATGTGTTTAATCATGTGTCTGCATATGTGTGTGTGTGAGTGTGGAAAAGGACATCTGCTTTACCCGGATTGTGTAAAACATTAATAATGAGAAAATGGTTTATGATGTAGGTATTTCGTGAGGTATGTAGGTAGGAATTTCTTGCTAGCTCAATTAGCATGAAATAGGCATTTTAATTTACAGAGCTCTTTTATCCACTTATGTTCCAAAGAAATCTTAGTTGAACAGATATAAGATTTATATAACACAATTAAAAGTGATTAAGAAGTTACTGTCCTCTGGGCAGTACCAGGATTTCGTTGTAGCATAGCTTCCACTCTGATGTGCCTATCCTAGCTATCTGGACAGTGAAGGTGAGATGTGCTGATGACCTTTCTGTCATTAAAAAACATATTCTACATCGCTCGCAGTTGGTTCCTCTCTGACTTCCTCTAAGGAGGCCAGAAATCCATTCCTCCTTCCCTGTTAGCTTATTTTATCATTACATACTACACTCAGGTATCAGGCTAGAAATGTTTATTTTTATATAACGGATGATTTATTAATCAGTACAGTTGATACGAATAAGTTTCGTATGTCAATAAACAAAGCAACATTTCACATAACAGACATAACATAATAGACAGCTTAATAAATAAATCCGGATGTATTTTTGCCTAAAAAAAATGACGCGCAAGTGTGAAAATCATAATCTCCAGAAGAATTGATTGGATTCTCTACGACACAAAGTGAAACTTATTTTAATTTATAATATAATTTGCGTATAAAGCTGCACAAATTCTACACGTGACTATAGAACTTATTTTACAGAACTGTACCTCAGTTATCTGATAACTTTTGAAAATTCTAACAAAGTTCTACTTGAGACTTTGACTTTCAGACTTCCTTATCTTTTTAAAAAAAACCAGCATTTTCATGATCTTTATTAATTTGTTTACACAAGTGTAGGTTTATGTGCTAACCTTAATTTAAAAAAATATTTTGTGGGTAAAAGTAACATTTTGTTACTTTTTGTTTTAATCAGTGAGGTTAATTTATAGAAATTATACAGATTCTTCTCAAATTCTAAGATTTATTTTACCAGTATTAAATATAAAACGTAAAAGTACTTAAAGGATTAATATCTATGACTTCTAATGTATTATTAATGGAGATTTTATTGTTGTTTATGTAACTAATAGACATTTATATAATTTTATAAATGTTCTTGTGTGAGAATTTTTAAATTCTTGAATGGAAAACAAAATTTAAAAAAATCTGGCAATAGGTTTCCAAAACACAGAGTATTGCGGAATAAGTCTTTATTAAAACTATGAGATAAAACCAAGGACATGACCCGGAGACAGAGACAAAACTAAACGATATTAGACAAAATCTAATGACACACACACTGTTTTAGTTATGTCTTGTTTGTAAACATGACATCATACATTCTAAACTCTAACAATAACCCAAAATAAAAAAAAGCGCTGGTTTGCAGACGTTACAATTATCATTTAAACAATGTATCGATATAATTCATGATCAAATCTATGATAAACAACAGTGAGAATGTATTGCTGTATAGAAGTAACTGATAATTTCTAAAAATTATGATAATAATTTACCAAAACAGTCGCTAATATAGAGCAATGTAATACATGTATATCTAACTATAAAGATATAGAATTAAATAGAATGTAAATTTTAGTACAATTCATGCCATATATTGAATTCTACAGGAAGAATTTTCTCTTATTATTATTATTATTATTATTATTAGTAGTAGTATTACTTATATATTTCTTCCCATTATTATTATTATTATTATTATTCTTTTTCATCTCCTTATATTATTATTATCATTTTTTTAACATTTTTATTTTTCTCTTTAAAATAAATAAATAACATTAAATTAATTTAATACATGCATAAATTATTCTATATAAAAAAGACTAAACTTCTGTACAATAAACTAAAATAAACTAATAAATAGATAAAACAGTAAATTCTGAACTGTGAGATAGTTGAAGTGTTACTGGAGGCATTAAAGGAATAAATGGTGGCATGTCTCATCTCCCTGCATTCCCTTTCAGCCTCCATTCCTTTTGTCTCTATCTTTATTTATCTAATGACATTAGGGAGGGCAAAGGCAGCCTGGAGCTTGAACTAAACACCCCCTCCCCCAGGTCACCTGACCCCAATCAACCCAATCAGTTCCTTTATGTTTACTAACAGAATTTTGGTTAAAGATACGAAACACCTTTTTATGACTCTCACACTCGGGTTCAAACATGGCCACATGGTGAATCGCAGAGAGAAAAATAATAGTTAACAGAACAATTTAAAAAAATGTTTAAAAAATGTAAAAGAAATACAAGCTAAGGAATGTAAAAATTTACAGTAAAAAACTAGGAAAAAGTAAAATGTAAAGAACAATAATTTTTTTATTCCTAATTCATTATCTACAATGACATTTTGTCCAAGTTCCCATTTTCTGTTATTTATTTATTAATTTAAGCAATGAAAAACTTAAAAAGGTCAGAAAACAAGCAGAAAAAACCATAGAAGCACAAATATATCTGGAAAATCAAACAATTGCGGAAGAACACATAAATAGTTCAAAAAATACTGAAAATACACATACGTTCTGAATATATTACTAATGTGTTAATAACTCCAAATAAATAGGAAAAAGTAAAAAAAATACTGACAACTGTAAATAAAAACAATAAAATGTGCAAACCATGACTAAGGCATTCACAAAATTACATTAACTATGGTCAAAATGCACAAATGTACAAGGAACTGCAATATAATATGGATGTAATATCGACAAATAACGAAAAACACAGAAATCACAACAAAATGGAACTTTAGAGAAAGAAAATCACTGAAAAATCATAAAACCCTGAAATTGAATCTAAACAACATTTAACAATAGGTTTAAAAAATAATAAACAATGTCAATTCCTTCAAATCTCTGACCTGCACCTGATAATAATAAATTATTTACTGTAAACATTTATATATTTTTATATTAAACACTATAATCATAAATGACTGAAAAACAACATATGGAATAATAATTAATAAAGGAATTAGGAAATTCATACTTCCTGTGATTCTAACATTCTAAATATTCATTATATATTACAATAAGAGGACAAACTAACAAACAGCTCTTATTATTATTATTAATTAATTTATTCATTCATTATCTTATGCTTAATCCACACAGGGTTGTGGGCTAATCAGTGCCCATCCAGCATTTTTGGGCATAAGGACAGTAACAACCCTAGACAGGGTGCCAACCCATAGACACATACACTTAGTCACACACACATTCACACACTAAGGGCAACTTTAGAGACAACACTTAAACTAACATGCATGTCTTTGT
>JAOUQT010313290.1:0-14796 GCA_025769995.1 Xyliphius kryptos | reverse complement strand
CCTTTATAGGGGGGTCTTGCTAAGTGCCTCTCATTTCTACCTGTTGTCTGTTCCATTTGCACAACAGCAAGTGAAATCGATTCACAATCAGTGTTGCTTCCTAACTGGACATTCTAACTGGATTTCCCAGAAGTGTGGTTGACTTGGTGTTTAAGTGTTGAGCAGTTTTTTGATCAGTCCATATTGCAAATTATCACAAAATATTATTTGAAAGCCACTTCACTCACCTTAACTAAAGGATACAAAAATATGAATAAGAAAAAACAACAGATAATTATACACCGTAGTAGGCAGCATGTTAACGTTGGGCTTTTTTTTCTCCCTTAATATTTGCCAACATGGTCATTTTTGAAAGAAAAACAGAAGCTACCTCTTTATCCACATGGGTAAGTAAAAATGACCTATGTAGGAAAAAACTGCAAATTTCAGTGTTCTGGAAAATTCATCATTTTGTTCTGTTTGAATCCAACAACAAACCTGTTTAAGTAGTTTTTCACCTGCTGCTCTTATTTCCATGTTTCAGGTGCTGGAACAGGTTTGTCATGTTGCTACTTATAGTTCGCACAGACTTCAGACAAACTTTAAACGGCGTAGTGTCTGTTCCTCATTAGACCAACTATTTTCATATTACTGAAATAGCATGACTACCATTCTTTTTTTTCAATGACTAATTACTTAAGCATGTTAATCGCTGATTCATTTGCCATCACCATGTATTGATGAATGCGAGCACTGAGTTTTTAAACACTTCCACTTCAATTTCCACTTA
This sequence comes from Xyliphius kryptos, assembly GCA_025769995.1. NCBI lineage: Eukaryota > Metazoa > Chordata > Actinopteri > Siluriformes > Aspredinidae > Xyliphius > Xyliphius kryptos. Next base: position 14,027 of record JAOUQT010313290.1, on the reverse strand, counting down.
AATTTCTGTATGTTCTGTACATTTCATAAATGTGAATGCATGCATCTATAAACTGCTGCATTTGAACAGCTCTTCTGGAAATTGCATTTGTATTACAGCTGGGAAAAACACTAATCTTCATTTAGCAATTTATCCCATTCATTAACTCAACTCAATACATAACTCAACCCTCCTCCACTACAAGTCTACTCCTGATGCCAAACTCATTAGAAATAGAATTAGAAGATCCTTTTCCAGAATTAGCATTAAATAGGTGGCTTTTCAAAAGGACAACAGTCTCTTTTATACTTTATGTATATAATGCAAGTTATACAATAGTGTTGTATGAGGTCAAAGCCGGTTATGTAAAGGTGGGAAAAGTATAATTGCCTCAGGCTGTAACTAACAGACAGTTTATATTCACTTAAAACAAGAAAAACAGTTAGATTTTTTCTAGTGTGACTACCTGAAGCATGACCAGATAAATGAACAAAATGTTTTTTTGCCTGAAACATGTTCAGTGCTGCAAATTAAACAGCACAATAAAGTACACCATTTATTTATTGTCATTACAATAAAATGGTGAATGCATTATGTGCATCGACTCTTATGAATAATTTATCTGATTTTTATCATGCAATACCAAATTAAGGCCAACAGAACACAGAATCTGCACCAAGTCTTTGTTCTAACCGTAAACCTTTATTTATGATTACGTAATGTAAATAAATGAAATAATGCTATTTGTCGCAATTCTAGGAGAGGATTCTGCACAAGATAATGAATGCTTGCCATATGTCCTTAATGTTAACAGTTGCCATGGTTAAATTTAGGAAGCATCATCACAACACTTTTGTATGTAGTGAGAAAACATATGCTGATGAATAAATGTTGATGTTTCACTGGTCAAAATCCAACAGTTTTATCTCAAAAATGATCCAGAATTAAGAAAGTATACAACAACACACTTTGAGTAAATTGTTTGTTTTGGCCTCTGATAGACTTTAAGTGTCTTGAGTGTCTTGACATGAATGACAGACATGGAGACACTAAAGATTAATGGGAGCAAAGAATCAACAAAAGCCTCCCTGCACATTAATGGTACCACCATATATATATGCAGATCACCCATGCCTTGGGCACTAATGCACCAATGCACTCCTCACAAACACTGGTTTTGCACTTTTCACCTGCAACAGTCTAGACGGTCCAATGACCATTTTTTTCAAAAGCATAATGAAAGTAAAATTAATATGGCTTCCTTGATTAATTATTTTGTTTCAGAACCATTGGGGTTGATGCAGTCCATCGTGATAGCATGAAAAGTTCTCAAAAAGTACTCCCTGAGAGCTCAATGGTCATGCATATTCAAAACAGCAGTTTCTCTCTTTGGCTTTTACATCCTGAAATTTTACCGTCTCTTGTGATAAGTAACATTGTCTTTAGATCAACTGTGAAATCTCACACAAAGTTTGCAATAAAGGTGTTAACCAGGATACACCTAGGACTTTTGTGTGCAAAAACACAGCCATCAATTAAAATCTCCTTTAATACTATTAGTGTTGATGCATTTAATATTATTCAACTGTTAACTGTGGATCTTTCCAAAAGTTTTACTGTAAACTTAATAGTCTTCATTTATTTTTATCAGAAACTTACAGAAAATAACAGTTAACTTTAAAACATTTAAAGGATTAAAATGTCTTCTTTTTACATTTTGCAGCTAAATATGTGTTTCAAAGTCATTAAAAAGGGCGGCACGGTGGTTTAGAAGTTCGCATATTTGCCTCTTAGCGCTGAGGATTCCTGGTTCGAATCCTGATCTGAGTTTTCATGCTCTCTCTGTGTCCATGTGGGTTTCCTACGGTGGATTTACTATGGATTCAAGGTAGATTAAATGCTCTAAATTGCCCCATGTGAGTTTGTGTGTGTCTGGGTGAGTAAGTTTGAGCCCAGAGATAGATATGTTCTCCCGATATGTTCTCCCTTGAATAGACATGGGGAACCCCACATCGACCCTAGTACAGGATAAGTGGAGGATAATGAATGAATAAAAGTGATTAAATAAAATAAAGTATGACTGCATTTTTAGCAAGTGTCTCAACTTTTCAGGAAACAGGGTTTGTAAATATTACCCAAAAGATGGTAAATCACTTGAAAAACCTAGTTTTATATAGGATATCATATAGGGCTTGGATGATAGGACCTAAAATCACTATTGAAATATATTGAGCAGTTCACCTCGATAACGATAAATGTACGATAATTCTAACATATACACATACCTTAAAAATAAAAAACATATAAGGCCAACATAAATAGTTTAGAGCCATATTTATGGCACAATTCCCCTGTTATTGCCACGTAGTCATGTGACTACTCTACAGAGACCAGCGCAGCCTCTTAAAGGAACATGAATGTATCCAACAAAAAAAGACAAAAAACAAGTTTACTTTTCATTTTTTAAGACACTTGAAATACCGATATGAACAAAATGACGTCGGTTATCGTCAGAAATTTCGGTATCAGTAAATTTTCGGTATATCGTCCAAACCTAGTATCATATAATAAAGGCTTGCACGTTGATGTGATGGATGTTCATAGATTAAATATACAGGAAAGGGAGAGCAAGACCCACGGTCAAAGAAATTCTCTGCAAGTTGCATAAATCTAAAACACCATTACTCTCTCTCTCTCTCTTACACACACACACACAAACACAACTGGGTTTTGGAGAGGCACCAAAGGAACAGGGGAAGTTATGGAACTCAAAATGTCATGTTTTTATAATTGGGGAAGAACAAACATGCTTCTCCTTTGCGCTGGTCAGACAAGGAACTATATGCATTGTATTTAAAGCTCACTCATGAGATATTTGTGGCCACATTTGGGCGTTTACTCTTTAGACCCGGTTTTAAACTGAGTTACTGAAAAATACCTTCAGACCCAACGAGGGTCACCGCCCAACTCCAACTTCTCTAATTATCATCATCACCCTGCTTTCTTTAACTGCTCAACAACTACAGCTATCAAAAACATTTCGTGAGCAAACTAAATAATGAGAATACACATCGGATAATTAGTTATATATTTGCATAAACAAAGATCTTTTGTGACTTCTGAAAGAATGCTGCATTCACTGACCAGCAGGAGTCAGATAACTGTCTTAACGTTGTTTGAATTACGGAGTCATGTTATAAATTAGATTAATACAACTTTGTCACTCACCTATCAGACGCTGCAGTGTGTTTTTGCGTTAATTTCTACTTATTTTGGACATTAATAAAAAGATAAACGGAGCCGGGACCGATTTCTTAAAAAGCCAACAAACTGAATTCTTCGGGGTTCAATTTCTGCGGGGAATATACCATTCCGGGATAATAGGTTAAACATTACATTGTGCTGTTAGAGCACATCAGATGTACTTTTGATACATATGGAATGCTTTACTTATGTAAAAGGTTATTACAAGTGATTTTTTAATCGTTTCTGCAAAAAAACACGTATATCTTTGGGAAAACCCCAAATCCTAGACACCCCCATTAAAAACATAGTATGACCCAATTCCAGCCATTGGTCCTCGTCTAGTTTGGAAAACGCACACAGGGGTTTCCAAGGAAACAAACAGACAGCTGCGTCAGGCCTGCAACCAATATTCAAGTTTTGAATGACATCATAAGCACGTGGTTTTTATTACAATGCTTTTGAATGAAACGCACCGACGAAAGATTAATCTGAGCCGAAACAAAAGACGTTTTATGTCGAAAGTTGCTTGATTTCCACCATTTCACACTTAGTTTGACGAATTTGAGTTTTCTGCACACTAGATTGTTTTTGCCCAGCAGGAAAAGTTCGTTCTAAAAAGTTCTCACAATCCAATAGAGGAATAAACCTTGTGTCTCCAAAATCAACATGCACCCCCTGTGAAAATCCTATTGTTTATTGGAGAGGAGCCAGTGGATTTGAGGAAAATAATGGGGGATGGTAGACAGTGGGTTACTTCATCAGTTAACACACATACCCCTCTGTATGTGTTTTAGTAAAGCAGCTGATTATGCAAGACTATGATAAAAAAATTTGGATTGCAAAAGAAAAGTGGTAACTAATTAAACAGGTTTTTCCAAAGATAGACATGATAGTGTTGAATAACACTTGCCAGTGCTGCTGTGCCATTCTTTATCAGATGAATGATATATCATTTATTTTCTTCAAATGAATGATTCTGAGAATTTTGTTCTCATGAGATGACTGAGGTTTTGTTGCCATTTTTTTTGTTCTCATTATTTCCCATCCTAAACTTTACACCTGAACTTAATGTGATATTGGAGAAAATGTTACATTTACATGTAGTCATTTAGTAGACGCTTTTATCCAAAGCGACTTACAAATGAGAGAACAACACAAGTCAGTATTTTTTGGAAAAAACAGACCGCAGCACCATCAACCCCGTGCATTACTCGATCTGGCTTTTTTTTAGCAAGTGTCTGTAAAAGAGATTTTGAGAAGTTTCTTGAAAATGTTGAGTGACTCAGCCTTAGGATATTGTTGGGAAGGTCGTTCCACCATTTAGCAGTGGTGAATGAAATGGAGTGAGAATTGGCACCTCGGTGAGTTGGAGTCACTAGAGCATAGTGAACGAGTTGGAGTGTACCTAGTAAAGATGGACTGAAGGTAAGTGGGGCGCCAGCAACTCTCCTGTAGGCCAGAGTCAGTACCTTGTACTGAATGTGAGCAGCTACAGGAAGCGATGTTATGTTAAGACTATGGTAAACTCATAGAGAACAATAATTCACAGCTTTTGCTGTCATCCTTTCATCAAAGATTCTTTAAACAAAAGCGTAAATGGGCTGAATGCTTGTATTCTCCAAACACCAAACTAAACTGAAAGACACATACACTGAGAACACTTCATAAGAAAACAATAAATTTTTCCAGGCACAAATCTCAACCGTCATTCCACTCAAATTACAAATAGACTACTTCCCCCAGTCTGCTTATTTTCCATGAAACATTGCGTGTGTAGCTAAAAGTCAGTTAAGGCAATAATAAAAAATGTTGTAGTTGACTAGAAACTTATAATTGAACTTGAAATGTAGGTTTTCTGTGTCGTGGACAATATGTCAGGCAGCTAGCAAAAAAAAAACGTAAAAAGTACTGACTGATATCTAAAAATTCTAAGAAACTAAACAGGTAATACAAAGAGTCATTCTGTCTGTGTATTACAATGTACCGTCAAGTGCAGTAATACTAAAAATATTACTCGGTTATGACTTTCTTTCCAAATAAATTCTTGATACACCTAGTTCATGGTAACATTGAAAGCTGTTGTTTAGAAAGGTTATTATTACATGGCAGGGTTCATTGTTGTGGTCTTTGAAGAGTCAGGTTGATGTGTGTGAATAACTTCCAGTAATTAAACCCAGGGCTTTATCCTCAGTCTGACTTCACACTAATGTGGGCCACCATTAAAACAAAGGAAATTCTCCAGAGCTCCTCAGACACATAATGATAGCTTCCTTTGGTGTTTCTTTCCTTCCTTTCTTACTAAGAAAAATAGCTCCTGACTGATTTTGAACCCTGTTTAGGTGAATGGCCATATGTGGAGTTGGTGTTGACACAGTGCTCACTCTGGCTTGACTCCAAAAATATATATAAATTACACAAAAATTTTCCTTTGTACAGACCTTTTTTTTTTTTGTCCAAACAAGTCAGAATACTGAGACCATATTTACATTTAGTCATTTAGCAGATGCTTTTATCCAAAGTGACAAATAACTCAAGTCAGTATTTAAGGAGAAATCAGCCACATAGTAGTATCATCAAACCTGAAAAACTTGTGTGCTTGTGGAAGAGATGTGTTTTGAGATGTTTCTCAAAATGTCTTAGAGATCAACAGTCAGAAATCTGAAATCTTACTGGTGGAAACACTATCTAATAACATATGAATAATCTGTTATGTAAAGAATTAGCTTCTTGTGCATATTAGGGAAATATTAAAATCAAGTTATAAATAATGCTTGTTTTACAATAGACCACTGTATATTTTTTGTGACGTCCACACTATTTTGCTACAACTATCATAATAAAAGGCAGCTATTTTTAGGCTACAATTACAATGTGTTATGTTTCTGGCTGGTAAATGTGTACCAACACACCTCCACATTTTCATGTTACTGTTCTATGTACTTTAACTGCTTCTATTTTTAAGCTGCATTTCCTTGCAATATGGAGACAGCAAGGCCAAGGCAGGACATTGATACTCAGGGCCAACATCCAAATCTTTCTGATAAGCGCATGAGCGAATTTGGCCTGCATGCCATCTATTCATAGTAAGTGACCTCAGAAAAGGTACAAATAATGTTTGATGTTTATATCTACAGTTTGTTTCCTTACGTTACCATCAAGTTCAACTGTCTAATTGCATTAAGCAAACGTAGACAGTGTTATGGTGTTAGTCCTGCATCTAATCAGTGGGGTTATACACAGTATAAACCATATGCAACTATATGCAACTTCATAAAAATATATATTTTATAATGTTTAATAATGTTAGACTGAAGCATTATTTTGTACATCAGTCAATCCTTAAGTTAAACAAGAAGCTTAATTCATAACCACCAAATGTGTTAAAATGTGAGTAAACTATGTAGGATTGAGTGATTGAGTAAAAGCTTATTGACCAGACTATATATATACTTAATTGTTAAAACTGAGATCTGAGTTTTGTTGTGGGAGTTAAAAAAAAATATTGCAATAATTCAAGTATTTGCAAAAAAAAGTGCAGTGTACTTATATTTTTGCTGGGACTCTTGGGGGTCAGAGTGTTTGGTGTGATAGGGTCAGGCTCTCCCACAGAGGTGAACAGATGGATTTCAAGCTAATTCCTTAGAGAGAACCAGTATTCATAATGACAAATGCATTACAGCAATTTTAAGATTTTTTTTTTTTGTACTATTGCCGTTTCTAATAAATTATTTCGCTTCAAAAACAAATGTGTTGCAAATGTTTTAGCATTTTCAACTTATTTCAAAATAAAATCAGAAATTGGTAAGAAAATGAATATGAAATATATATTAACCATTAAAAACCCTCCATCCAACACTTTCTTTTTTTAATCTGCAGATGAACAGCTGTTCTGTCTCTTTCACTGAATGGTGAACCCCAGGAGAAAGGAAAAGGGAGGAGGGCAGAAAAACTGATGAGTGCGACTAGACACAAAAGGTCAGGGTTTGAGCCGCATGTGCCACAGTTCTATGAGTAAATTCAGAACGGGTAAGCGTATGCACACAGACACACAGACGCACACACACCAATTACAATTACTAATCATCAAATGTAGTCAGTTCTTAAAGCACAACGTAATATACTTACCTTAATGATAGAGTTAAACAATAAGCTACATATAATAAGTTAAACAATAATTTTTAGAAACTCTAAATTCTAATCAGAATCACAGAAGTGTCATTGGTTCTGTGATGTACTGGGAATCACACCCTGGAGTGGGTCCAGGCCCACCTAAGTACATATATACAGATAAACACACTCTCTTACTGGCATGTTTTTGAACAGAGGAGAAAATAACACCCTTAAAGAAAGCCTATGAAGTCATGAGGAGAATATACAAACTCCACATAGAAAGGTTCATAGAAAGGTTTAATTTAAAACATTTTGTTTAAAATTAAATTAATTAAAAAAATTATAATAAAAAGCAAGGGCAGCACAGTGGTTAGCAGGTTTTCCTCTCAGTGTTGGGGATTCCTGGTTCGAATCCCAAACTGGGTGGACTTACCCTGTTCTCCCTGAGCTCATATGGGTTTCCTCTGGGTTCTCCGGTTTCCTCCCACAGTCCAAAAACATGGATTCAGGGGAAGCCCCCATGACCCTCCTTGTTAAGGCTAAAGAGTTTGCCACTTTACCACTGAACTGCACTTATATAAGCACAGCTGAGTCCATAGGATCACAGAATCACATACAGTAAGTGGTCAGTAATGACATTCCATTTTATTTTTGCTTTTTTATTTCATTACATTCTGTTTCATTACATTAAGCTCAATAACCAGAGGAAGGGCGAGATATATAATAGGAACTGAGTTCTATAGTCTAAAATTATAGGTGTACGGGAGAGTGTGGCAGCTCAGTGGTTATGCTGTAGGGGTTACCACTGAGGTTACCAATGTGGGTCCTTGAGCAAGACCCTTAACTCTAATTCCTCCATGGATTCTGTATCAGCCCTGTGTTCTGACCTCAAAGTGTCTGCTAAATGACCAAATGTAATGATAAATGATAAACAATAGAAACAACAAAAAAGTAATACAATGTTTTTATAAGAAGTATTATGGATTCATATGCCAGCCCATATTACAGCCCATATTTAGGGAACTGTACACATTAACATCTGACAATCAAGGGAGTGCTTGTGCTTTAAAAGACACTTCAATGAACACTTTTAATGTTCTCACATTGAAATTACTCAATAAATTACAATACATGGACTAACTACTGTACAACTAATTAGAGTGGGCACTAATGAAATCAGCTATTCCCGATGCATGCTTTTCTACAACCCTTAATTTCCTTGTTTAATACTGTCAACTGTCCTGAACCTACTATTAAAATGCAAAAAGGTCTAAGCACCATGCTCATTGTTATAAAGGCACTTAAATACATAACTAATTATCAAAAGAAAGAAGGTTGGGGTTAATGTTTTTTTTTTGAGTGTTGCAATTTTTCATGGATACATTTAAACATGACAAATTTTAAAGCACACAAAATAAATACAATGAGAACTAAAAAAGCAGAAAACTATATGTTATTAGCATAATCTGAAATGCTAAATATAATATACAATCTGTACAACTACTAAACTGTAAAATGTATGAATGTGCCTGAGCAGTTGTGAACAATTTTGCTACAAAAGTTTAAATAATATTAGACATTTTTATGATCAGCAAGTTCAGATCGTGCTTTGGATGAGAAATGCAGAGTCAGCACTGACCTGAATAAACTCTATGTGTTTGAATAATGGAGATTATAGTAGTTCCTGAGCTCCAATGCTGTAATAACAGCAGTAACACTGAATCATTAACAGGCAACCTCGCGGCCCACTTCATCCCGACACAGAGAGAGCAAGGGAGAAAAAGAAAGAGAGCTACAAAAGTTTTAAAGCAATCTATTTTGCCTACTGTGCTTACACGTAGGGGAATTAGTCCTCCACATTTAACCCATTTGTGCAGTGAGACACACACATATATACACACACTAAGTAAAGTAATCTCACATGCCTGAAGCGGTGGGCAGTCTTGGGGGAGCGGGGAGCAATTGGGTGCCATGCACGAAGGCACTTCAGCCATAGTACTTGGTGGGACCGGTTATCAAACCGGAGACCTTTAGGTTGGTTCTTTAACCACAAGCGTACAAATTCCGCAAAAAAAAAATCGTAACAAGTCAGAAAAGATTGTTTTGACTTCAATAGATTTTTCAGGAATAAAAACAAAATCTAGTTTTTAAAAACTTTTTCTTATTTTAAGAAATCTAAACTAGATGAGGGTGGCATGGTGGTTTATTTTATTAACTTTTTTATATAAATTTTTGTGTGGGACTGGAAAACAAACCGGGGACGTTCATGACTGACCTGTAGCCAATATTAAAACAAAGGGAAATAGAGATGATTAAAAAGACATAACATATTTTAAAATACACAGATACTGTATCTGGTTCAAACTGTGACAAGATTCAAAAACTCTTCACAAACTGTCATTGACACGTTCATGCCATATTGGTCCTTCTTATAGCATGTATTATATTTTGTCTTTTTGGCAGCAACCGAACAAGCCTACACACTTAAGTGCAGGGCTGCAGAACAGCAGACAGAAGATTTTAATATACCGGAACTACAGAATGTGGAGGCCACAGGAAAGAGGGTTAGAGTGCAAAAAAACTGGCCAGCTCCATCACTTCAGTACAGTAACACACCTACATCATCCCAGAAACCAATGTCTCCCTAAACAAATGATATGAAAAGTGCTATAAATGTATACTATGTAATCTACAATAACTTACTGATTAAGCTAATGGCAACAGACATTTTTTAAATTAACCACATGTGCAAAAATAGGTAGAGAACAGAAACCACCATTCCTGTTCCACCATTTAATTTTTAATCCCTACCATATTTTACCAACACTCATTTGAACAAAACCCACTGCAGTTTTATAACACTGCAGATCACTAAACTGTAGAAACACTATGTTTACTTTAAATGAATGTGGGAGACTTGCAGAACTCCAGGTATGTAATGTAATACATGGGTGGGCCATAAGTATGGATACACCCTGATAAAATGGAAGTGGTTGCTGACATCACCTTACCATTTATGGCATATTAGTACATGGGAGGAAGAAAACATTTGGGGCCAGGTGACACCCATGAAGACCATCTGTAAAGCTGCCATTTTGGATTAACTTGACTTTTTTTTAATGGGAAGTGGGTCATGTGACACACTAAATACATAGAGAATTGCACATGAATGATGTGCTCATTTTATCATAATTTTATTCATTATCAAGTTATTGACACGTTTGTGACACAGAGCAACAACGTTAACCCACTACAGGATGTGCTCAAAGTGATGCCCATTGTGTTGAATGATCTCAGTCCCTTGTACTTCTATCTCAGGGGCCATTTAAAGGCAATAGTGTTCTCTGTGAAGGACGTGAGGCACCTGAGACAATGGCTACAGAGGCCTGTGGTAGAGTTTCTTTTGCCATATTACTCTCGGTGTGTCAAGAGTGGGAGAAGAGAATTACGTTGTGAATTCAACACAATAAATGGCAGCAGTTTGAGTACATCCTTTAGTGGATTACTGTCGTGGCTCCATGTCACAAACGTGTCAATAACGCAAAAATGAATGAAGCTACATTGAAATTGAGAACATGGTTGTTTTTCTTGTGCAATTCTCTTTGTGTTGATGTGTCACATGACCCCCTTCCCATTGCAAAAAGTAAAGTTGAATCCAAAATGGCGACTTTGATCAAGATGCCCGCCATGGGTGTCACATGGCCTTAAATGTTTCCCTCCTCCCCTGTACTAATATGCCATAAACGGTAAGGTGATATCAGCAATTACTTCCATTTTATCAGAGTGTATTCATACTTAAGGCCCACCCTGAAGTTCCAGTGAATTGTACTTTGAATCCAACAGCATACACTTATGCTAAGGAGAAAACAATTGTATATCTTCAAATTTGTGGCAGCACTTTCTGAACAGTCCCTCTACTTATTTCTGGCACAATCTAGAATGAATATGTCTTACTGAAGTTTTAAAGAATGCCAGGCCTTATTTAAGAGAAAATACATTATATTTGGTCATTTAGCAGATGCTATTATCAAAAGCAACTTTTCAATAAAAACATTTCAAAAAATCATTTCAAAGGCTATCAAAACAATACAGCTTGTCAAATATATTAAAATCTCAAAGAGAACAGAAAAAACTATGAAGAGTAGCCTCTCTCACACAGGTGCCACTATCCTGACCTTCTCTAACCATAACCCAGAGGAACAATATGTGAGAACATACAGTAAATGTCAAAATCAAATGGGCCCAATATTAACACGACTTCATCCTACCAGCTTCTTAATATAACGCTTGATTCATTTGAGTCCCTGTGCGGAGAACCCATGATTGTTCTTAGTATACATAGTGCACAAGTCAGTGCAATAACATTTGTATCACTCAGCTGGGACAAAACGTGAAGGATAAACTTACAAGGGTAAAGATGAAGGCGCCAAAAAATGCCTAATTTGAGAAACAAGGACATTTGGGAACATCTGTCAGTAAAGACTAAAGGCAAACATGTCAGACAAATTCATAAAGCACCAAATGACTCAGCTACCATACCAAAAATAGATTAGATTCTGATTATTAAATTTAATTTAAAATATAATTTTATCAATTTTATTTGTGGGGCTGAGTATGTTTAGAGGAGTTCACTTTGGGCATTGAGCAGATACATCCAGGAGTGCTAATTACTAGGCTCACACTCACACACTATATATGGGTAATTTAGAGGAGACAATTTACCTTGAATCCATGTTTCTGAACTGTGAAAGGAAACTGAAAAACCTGAAGGCAACACACAGAAAGAACATGAAAACTCCACCCAGACTGGAATTCAAACCTGGATCCCAAACGCTGAGGGGCGGATGTGCTAACCACTAAGCCAACGTGCCACCCCCTAACTACTAACATTTAAAATAAAATGATCATCTCTCAGAACTTCATACTGTACTGTGGGCAAGACTCATTTGTCATTGTTCAGCGTACAAGTACAAGGCCCATGGAATTTAGTTAGCATCTAACCTAAAGTGCAATATATAAAACTAGCCGTTACCTGTTGTATAGCTGGATGGCTGGAAGTATTTTTACAGGCAAGTTTCTTTAAAGTGACTCATTGATTTGCTTACTTGGCAAGACAACTTTCTTCAATTCTTCTGCAGGATCGGACACATTCAGTCGGATGTCCTCTTTGCTGTTGACGTGCAAGACGTAGCATGCCTTACAGCATTAGCTTTACATTCGCTGGCTCGCATCATCCTTTCCACGCTACCTGTGCGCCAATCGCTCTACGCCAAGCGCCTCACTTCATCTCCTCCACTCCATCTGTGTTCCAATCGCTATAGTGATGGCACACGCCAAGCATGTTATATTATGTATTATTAACATAAAGTGCGATACTAATGCAGGTAAAAGGATTATCCCAGCAGGTTCACATACAAACAAATACATTATATGTAAAGAGAAAATATGTCTTGTTAAGACAAGTCAGATTTTAAAAAATATTATTTAAGGAAACTCTGAAGATACTCAGATGATTGTTTATCTCTTGGCATACCTAAGAAAAAAATGATCAACCTACACAACACAACACAGTTCATCTCATTTCATGGAATTTCCACATAATCTTTATGTAACCATGAGGAAGAATATTTCTCTGTCTATAACAACTTATTGCCATCAGCTTTGCCGTGTTTATAAAGGAAGTAGTTATTATTTAGCTATGAACCCAAAATAAGCCCTGAGGTTGTTATCTGGAAAGCCAGAAAAGTCGACCAGTGACAACTGCAAAAAAAACTATTTGGTACAAAAGACAAAATATGTATTATCTCATCTCATTATCTTCTGCTTAATCTTCTACTGCAGGGGGGTACGCCATACCCATTCAGGGGAGAATGTTTCAGGCGGTGGGAAGATGTAAGACAAACAACATTTTTTATAGATTGATAGTATGATTACGACATAAATTTAAGAAAAAAACAATAAACGGTAACTGACAGGACAGTAGAGACACCATGCAGGACAAGTGCACACAATGCTCTGAACAGTAGTCATTTAAACTAAAGGCACCGTTCGAAAAGGTAATTAATCTTGGATAAACCTTGACTGTCCAGGTGAAAGTCTGGGTTGTTGCGGCCAATAAACCTTAATTTGCTTTTAAAACACCTTCACAGCAGATTAGCAATGATATGCAAAATGGCAAAGGAGTTCGCTTTGCCTATCTGAGTATCGAGCCGCTTGTGGGCAAATGAATGAGGTCAAGCTCATTCAATGCAAAAGGTGCAAGCTGAAACAATGAAAAGCCCTAATGAGCCCTAATGGAGCTTAAACGGCTCTCACAAATACACAACCTGCTCCGGACCACACCACTAAAGCTGGATAGGTAGCAAAATGGGTGAGGATTACACAGATCAGTAAGGACACATAATTAAGCACCAAAGAGCAAACAAGGGTCCCAAAAACAGAGAGATCGACCTATTTTCAGAGTATGCCCCAAATTCTTTAGTATCGCCAACATGTAAACAAAAGGCCGGGCCAAAGGAGCTAAAACAAGGAGAAGCTGTGGGATGAAAATGACACAGCAGGCCTGAGCTTGTCAGAGACAGCAAAGATAGGACTGGGTCATGATGGCTGATAGCACATGCACCGGGTCTGTACCCTGTATGCTGTGAATTGGAAATGTGAACTCTGTATAAAAAGTAAATAAAGTGTGTGTA